>LOEQ01000281.1:114818-125885 GCA_001685075.1 Bramus lutescens
CATTTAGGTTGTTTCCAGGTTCTGGCTATGACAAATAATACTGCTGTGAACATATGTCCTCTTGGTACAATTGAGCATCCTATGGATATATACCCAAAAGTGGTATTGCTTGGTCCTAAGGTAGGTTGTTTCCTAATTTTCTGAGAAATCACCATACTGATATCCAAAGGGCCTGTACCAGTTTGCACTCCCACCAGCAATGGAGGAGTGTTCCCTTTAACCTACATCCTCTCCAGGCTGGTTTTCCTTTGCTTTATGTCTAAAAGCCACTCAGGAGTGAATACATATTATATTTGTCTTTCTGGGTCTGGGTTACCTCACTCCATATAAATTTTTTTAGATCCATCCATTTGGAATCCAGCTTTTGAAAGAGTAGACTCAGTCCCAGAGGAGAATCACTTAGAATGGCAGAGGTAATTCCTCTGTGGGTTGTGAAGCCTGCGCAGGGGACAGGTAGTTGGTTTGAATGGGAGTGGTGAGTGGGGAGGATTAGGAACAGGGAGGCCTTCTGTGAGTGTCTGCAAGGTTCTGGTACTGTCACTCTGTCGTCCTTCAGGAGCTCTAGCCATTTTTGTAGGCATGTCGTCATCCTGGACTGTTTAAAGGCTGAGCCTTGCTTCAAGTGAGACAAGGGTGACAAACCCAAGCCCATGGACTCTGTCCTGTCCTTTCTCCCTTCTATCTAGACAAGGCATCAGAGACCAGCTCTGATGGAGAGTCAGGACCTGACATTTCTGATGCATGAAGACAAGGCTAATGAGATCAGCAAGGGAGCCTGGAGCACTGGGGCCAGGCTGAGGGGAGGGCACTTTGCCAGACACCACACACCATGGCCTACTCAGTCAGGCTGGTCGGCTCCTGCGGCCTGGGCCCATAGCCCGTGGCATTTGCTTTGCACAATGCAGCCATGGGAGGGAGGTTAGGGATGGCCTCACTTTTCTCTCCTTATTAGGGATGGCTGTTTAGATGGAGTTGGGCTTTACCAC
Organism: Bramus lutescens; assembly: GCA_001685075.1. Classification (NCBI taxonomy): domain Eukaryota; kingdom Metazoa; phylum Chordata; class Mammalia; order Rodentia; family Cricetidae; genus Bramus; species Bramus lutescens. The sequence continues at coordinate 115,805 of LOEQ01000281.1, forward strand.
AAAGCCCCCAGATCATGGGAAGTCACTTCCAGCCCATTCATAACCCCACTGCTCCTGGCCCAAATCACCACGGCTTGCCTTACGGAGCCACAGTGTGCACAGGCTGAGAGACTGGACTGTCTCGTTATTGTTGTTGTAGCTCATCCTGTTTGGGCAAATTATGATCACAACAAGCAAGTGGCACTTGCTCTGACTGGAATTCAGGCCACAGCTGGAAGTGTTCAGGGACGGACTCCCTTCAGGGCATCTTCCTGTTGCCAGACAATGAGATGAGGAAGACCTTGGTCCAGGAGTCACATCTGTGGCCTTTAGTTGGGCTGTGTACTAGGTGCCGATGCAGTGTGGACGTGCGCCATGTTAATACGTTTGGATAAATATTCATCAAGTCCCATTTCATTGGAAAAAGCTGATTGGGACTCTACTTCAAATGTATCCCTATGGGAACTTCAGCTCTGAACTAGGCGAGGTCACGGGGGAATACATATTTCATTAGATGTGACATCCAAATGGTGTGTCTGAACTGCCTTCTAGAGCCAGGCAGTCCTGGGGCTGAGACCAGGCTTGTAGACTCTCTGATGGCATGGCCTTGGGCCATTTCCTCCCTGCCTTGAGTCTCAGTACCTCAGGAGGGTCTAAAAGAGAAACACCTCTCCTATGAAGCTATGATGACTACAGAGGCATGTGTCCTTGCAGTTAGCCCAGTGACTGGCATAGGCAGAGATCGGAAAGTGGAGGCTCTTGCTCATACGATAGTGGGGAAAGAGCTATAGGACCCGGAGTGAACTGGGAGCCCCTAAGAATCCCCAGCGGGCTGGCGTCCTATGACAAGTTCTCTGCTGTGGGCTGGATAGCTTGGAAGAGCCTGCAGGTGAGCGCTAGTCCTCACCCTAGGTCTTCCATCGCACCATCATGGGCACAGGGTCCCTCTGGGCGCCAGCATGGACTGCTGATCTGTCTCGTTGCCAGAGCTTCCCAGAGCCTCACATGGGTAGATGGAGCACGGACTTTGACACTCAGATGGGGTCTCATCCGCTCACTTGCCAACTCTCCTAGGGGTGGGGTATGCTTCCTTCCTAAACTTCAGGATCCTTACCTATAAAGTGGGAGCAACAAAACTTTCTCGTTCAGTGTGTTCTCAGAAATAAATTAAAGTGGAATAATATAAATATATAACATATATATTATATAGATATAAAGAATGTGGTGCATGGTGGCTTTGGTGAAATTTCTATTTGCTTGCTTTGCTGTCGGACTTGGGATCTGCTTATGATCAGGATCAGCCCCATCCTTCTCTTCATGAGTATTTGCCGATTTCTTCCCCCTTGGAACACAGCTGCTCCAGGAACGATCATGGGAAATGCAGAAGAACACTATGATTTTTCAGGGGGAAGAAAGTTGAAGCAGGGCTGAACATTGTGGGAAGTCACGAAGACCTTTAACAACTAATTGCCTATTTTAAAAAGCCCATCCAGACATTTATGGATGTTTAGATTTTCTAAATGTCAGTAGGGTCCGGAAATGTGCCTTGGCGCCTTTGGAGACTAGCTACCCAGCCAAAGCCTCCCTCCAAGCCCACGTCTAGAAGGTGGAGAGCAGTTTTTGCTGATGGGACACCGGCCAGCATGAGACCAGTTCTCCCAGGAGAGAAGAGAAGGGGCTTTGGAAACCAGCATTTTGAGGGAATTGGAAAACCTGTGAAAGATTCAGGCTAGTCTATGCGGAAGTCAGCCTGGCAGACAAAGGTTGCCTGGGCAGGAAGCTTCCCAGAGGCTAAGCAGGAAAGGAGGGAGGGGAAGTTGTATTTTTGGAGCAATTAAGAAAAGAAGGGGGAGAAGGGAAGAAGCCCTTCCTATCCTTTATGTCTGAAGCTGCAGGTCCCTATCCTGTGCTCTCAATGGTGTCCCTAGGTGGGGCAGGGGTAACGGGAAAGCATGGGGAGTGGAGCCTTGGGATCCAGTGTGACTTCAACACTTCGGCTGCTCTCAATTTCCAGAGCCAAATCCATGCCTTAAACCTGTAAGCCACTCAGGGCCAGGCCAAAGAGCGAATCTCTCTGGAACATGAGTTCAGTGGCTATGTGGTAAACACCCAGCTATGGTGTGAACCAGAGATGCCAGAAGACTTGGGGGAAATGAGGGGCACACGGTGTGCAGCCCGAGAGTGCCTAGGGCACATACGTATGTGCCAGGCAGCTCCCACTGCATGCGGGGAGTTGAATGAGGTAGGGAGGCAGCTGGGCATGGAGAGGAGAGGAGCCTGGTGTGTGTGGAGTTGGATCTGGAGGCGGTAGTGTGTGGATGCAGGGGTAAAGGTACAGAGTTGGGGGGATTGTGAGGAGGTGTGAGTACAGAGCAAGGAGGAAGTGTGTGAATGGGGATGTGGGGGTGAGCAGGTGGGGTGGTATAGAAAGGACTGGGGGGGAGTGTGTGCTGGGGTGAGTGGGTGGGTAGTTAGGGTGAAAACTGCACAGCCTGGCTGGCTGGAATGGTTTGACCTGTTGAGTCTGAGAAAGGAAGAAGAAAGCAAACAAATACAAGTAGGGGAAATATCACAAAACATGGGTGCTATAAATTCAACTAAAAGAAAGGCCGTCCTGAAGAGACGAGTGGAACAAAACCGAATGAGGTCGGACACGGATCCTCTTAGAATCATGATGTAGGAAAGGATAAATAAAACATGGAGAATGGACAGCCTGCCACTGGTTGCCGTGTTGTCAGGAAAGGTCAGAAAAGAACAAGACCTCAGAGGATGGAGCGAGCATCTCCACGGCAGAGCTTTGATAGACTGCCCCTCTCGAGGCACCAGCCGTTGACCCAGTCGGTCCGCTCTCTGCGTGGTTTTTCGAGCATCTGTTTTGCAGGCAAAGTCAGGTGAATTGAAAACATGACTCATCCTCGTAGGTCCCCTGCAGGGGGCTGAGTGTGGCTCCTCTTTACCTTCCCGCCCTTGGGACCCATATGGTCCTTTTTCTTGTTCAGCAGGCAGGCCAGGTGGCAGGCCTGCTGCAGGTGTCTTGGAGACAAGCTCCTTCCCGCTGTCATCAGGTCCCTCTTCCTGGATGGTCGGTAGATTCCATCTTAGTCCTACCCAGGGCAGGGGCAAAGTCCCTGGCAGATAGGAAAGGTTTCTTACTCTGCTAGTGGTTTTGAGCCTCTGAGGAAACGGTCCCTGTCCCACTGCAGAATGTGGTTTGAAGAAGCCATTAGCCGTCACTGTAGAAGGTAGTAGGCTCCTGAAGGACCTATGGAGGCGCGCCGGAGGGGGGNGGGGCTGTCACTTTCTACTCCTCTTGCTGCCCTTGGTGATCTGGGGCTGTTGACTGTGCCCAAATACCTCCTGTGGCCCAAAGGCTTGACATGGACTCCCCAGGCAGCGTGTCCCTGGGAGTGGGAGGCCAATGGGACATCTTCTTTCTCCCACGACCAGGGGACTTTTAAGAGCTCCAAGCTTGTGGTGTCTATAATCAGAGAAGATGGGAGTTCGGGCATTGAAAGAGGGAAAATAGCACAACAGACAACCAACCCATACACCAGGGCCTAGCGGTCCGCTAAGGCTTCTGGGTATTCTGGAATGTTCTAGATATCACCTTCCTGTCTTCTTCCTAGCCTGGGGTAGGGGTAAGGAAAAGGATGAGTAGGGGACCCCCTTTTGTGTCTCCAGAAGCTTTGATTGCAGAAAGCCTTAGTGGCTGAGTGTTTGAAAACCATGTTAAGTCATGGGCAGACATCTTTGTTCAAGAACCAGGGAGCAAATACTTCAGGCCTGCCAATCCTTGAGCCTCTGTGAATCTCTGTGCAGCAACGTTACTGGGGCACCAGCATTTCCATGGGCAGTAGAGACAAAAATGCCTAGGTGTTTTCTTTAATATTCATTGCCACAAACAGGGTGGGGATCAAATCTTACCCTAGTTAGCAGTTCCCAAGCCCAACATTAGATGGTTCTCTTGGCTCGGCCTACGCTTGCCCTTGGAGCTGAACTCCTAGGGTATGAATTTCCCAAGCTGTCTTGAGGTAATCAGCCATGGACACAAGGACAGGCTTTTCCCTCCTGAGTGACTCTTGTCCTTAGATCTCTCAGTACTACCTTCCAAGGGTTCTAGTCTGCCTCCAAGAATCATCCAGACCAAGTCTGTTCGTCCCCAGGTGCGGGAAAGCCACCACACAGCTGGACCGAGTCTCTGTCTCTTCAGCTCCAGGATCTTCATTTAACCTCAGAAACTAAGACTTCAGGTCTCCAGGGTCTCCCTGGGGAAAAAAAAAAAAACACGGAAGTCTCCACCCTGAGGGTCTAAGACAGGCTTAGGTTGGGAGCATCCAATCAAAACAGCTAGGAACTCAACCTTGCAGACCATTTTCTCACACCAGGCCTCACCTCCCTATTTGCTGTTCCTGAAGCCAAGCCCTGTATTCTTTCTCCATGAGATTCACTCTGCTTGGTTGGAGCCCTTCTTTTTATCCTTGCATCTAATTTTTTCATTTCCAGCCTTCAGAATATCTTCTCAGCCTTTCTCCTGGCTCTGTAGCATTCCTGTCATCCTGAGACTTGCCAGCTGTGTCCCTGAGGATAGATCACAGAGTGATAGGCACAGAGTCTTCCCACCGCAGGTATGCAGTGAGTTGGTTCCCCTGAGGATGCTCCAGATTTGGGTTCCCATCTTGCCGAGGAGATATAATGACAGGCTTTGTCAACAGGCTGCCTCCAGTCAAGCCATGCCACGCCATGGCTTCTGCTGGCTTAGGAGCCTCACTAACAAAGAAAATGTGTGTCGGGGAGGAGGTGTGAATGACTTTTGTTGGCTCTGCTTATCGCTCTGAGTTTTCTTCAAAGAGCTCCCTGGCAGCCTAGGGAATAAAACTGTGAGCAATAAATTCTACTTCATAACCAATAAAAGGTACTAGTAAGGTGCTCAGCTCCTTAAATACTAAATCCAGTGCTGTAAGCTGTCATTTTTTTCTCCCCTAGCCACTACAGAAACCAGCCTGATGTTCACAGCGTAGGTTCTTGTGCCCTGGTAAAGGGCAAGTAGGAGAGGGGAGACCTAGGCCAGCAGTGAGGATCCTGATTTTGCTAAGTCCTGTGCACAGCAAGCCCCATCCATGCCCAGTACAAGTAACATTTCCCAGGCCCCTTCTAGAACAAGGGAGGCAGTGTGGGGAGACAGTTCCAGTCTTGGCAAACACACACACACACACACACACACACACAAGCATGCATGCATGCCCCAGCTCCAGCACACTCCTTCCAAGCACACACATTTGCCCCGTGACTTCTTTGCTATAATCTGCTGTTGCCAGAAACCATTATTGGTCTTGTCTCTCATAACTGGATCCTGTCCCTGAGTTTTAAAAAGTCTGAGTAACATTGCTTATCCGTGTTTCCCTTATCCATTTGAGTTTCTCAAAGTGACTCATCATTTTGAATGAAATGTAGTATTATTGGAGGACCTTAATGTCCCAGCTTATGATGTATAAATTATTTTTATAGAATAATATTTTATAAAATAAAGTTTCATGAATAAAGAGAATACAAAGTTGTGAAGGACTGGACCTGGGAAGAGTTGGGGGATAAAAAGAGGATGAATACAATAAAAATACACTGTATGAAATTTTCAAAACATCAATGAAATAGTATATTAAAATATGTTTTATTTGTAATGACACAGTAATTACATATGCTTACATAGTATGTGACATTTCAGCATACATATGCATGTGTACTGCTCAGATCAGAATGACTAACGTAGCTCTATCATCTCAGCCACTTCTTATTACTTTATGTTGGAAACATCTATCCCTGCTCCACCCCTGCTCCATCCCTGCTCCATCCCTGCTCCACCCCTGCTCCACCCCTGCTCCACCATGCTCCATTCCTGTTCCAGCCCTGCTCCATCCCTGCTCCACCCCTGCTCCACCCCTGCTCCATCCCTGTTCCACCCCTACTCCACCATGCTCCATTCCTGTTCCACCCCTGCTCCACCCCTGCTCCACCCCTGCTCCATCCCTGCTCCATCCCTGCTCCACCCCTGCTCCATCCCTGTTCCACCCCTACTCCACCATGCTCCATTCCTGTTCCACCCCTGCTCCACCCCTGCTCCACCCCTGCTCCATCCCTGCTCCATCCCTGCTCCACCCCTTCTTCACTCCTGTTCCACCCCTGTTCAATCCCTGCTTCACCCCTGTTCCATCCCTGCTCCATTCCTGCTCCACCCCTGCTCTATCCCTTTCTGGGTCCATGGGTCACATCCTATGAAAGTTGACTTCCTGACACAAAATCTCCTATATTGCAAAACTGCCGAGGAATCCAGAAATCAGAACTGGAATTCTGCAGATAAAAGTTCAGGATGAATCAGAATGTTGACTCACGTGCTGTGCTGCCAGGGTGGGGCCCGGGTGACCTCAGGGGCGAGGCCAGCCAAACTAGTTAGCTCTGCACCGTCCTGTGAAGATTGGTGGGAGCAGGTCTCTGGTGTCCTGCCAGGGTTAAAGATGTGCTTGTGCTTGCTTCCCTGGAGTTTACTTTGGGGAAGACAGGACAGAGGCTAACATCCCATTAATGAAGGCACCTCCCCCGCACAGGACCCCTGCAGTATGGAGGCAGACACCCTTGGATAGACAGATGGAGTCCAGAAATGTTCTGTATTGGCTGCAAAGGGGTGCCATTTCTCCAGTCTTATCACGGAACTTTTATTATTTTTGAAATTTTGTGAGGGAGCAGATATAGTGACACCCTCATTAAATCCCAGCACTTAGGAGGCCGAGGTGGGCAGATCTCCGTGAGTCTGAGGCCAGCCTGGTTTGCATAGTGAGTTCCCGGACAGCCAGAGATACATAATGAGACCCCAATGTGGGACTGAAGAGATAGCTCAGTGATTAACGGGACTTGTTCTTACAGAGGATCTAGGTTTAGTTCGCAGCACCCACAAGGTGACTTGTAACCATTCATAACTCCAATTTCAGGGGAGTCAATACCTTCTTCTGATCCCCAGGGGTACCAGGCACACAAATGGTGAATATTCATACATATACATGCAGGTAGAATACTCATACACATAAAATAAATCTATATAATTTTTTAAAACTTGTGTGTGGTATACGTGTATGGGTGTATTTGTATGTGTGTACATACATACATTTGTATGGAGGCCAAAGGTCAATGTTGTGTGTCTTCTCAATCACTCTCAACTATATTCCTTTTGACACAACATCTTTCAATGAACCTGAAGCTCATCTATTGGTCTAGACTGTTGGCCAGTGAGTTTCAGGGATCTTCCTCTCTCTGTCCTCAGTGCTGGGACTACAGGCACCTGCTGCCACACCTGAGTTTTCTGTGTGTGCCGAAAATCTGAACTCAGGTTCTCATGCTTGCGCAGCCATCACTTTACTGACTGAGCCATCTCCTAAGTCACAGTGAACAGCAGGGGAAGACTCTGAACGTCCCCAGGTATAAGACTTGAGAAATGACGAGCGTTTGTTGATCCTTAACACGGGTTCAAGCCCCTGGAACAGGCTGACAACTCTGCCACCACGGGAGGAAGTGGGAGACTGCAGCCCAGAAAGCCAACCTGTGACACACTTACTCTCTCTGTTGAGACCTTTCCCAAGGTCCCCTCCAAGGCCTATTCTTCCCTTCTCCCTGCCTCTGCAGTCACCTTCCATGATGCCCCCCCCATGCTGGTTAGTTTTGAAGGGAAGAGTTTAACGGTCAAAAATTCTAAGAAGACCCTATTCTCATGCAGGGCGTGACAGCCAGGGCCACCCACTACAAGGGGATTTCTGGTTTGTTCCTAATATTCTGTATAAGGATCCACCTGAGACATATTCTCTCACTGGGACCTGGGCTTGCCAATCAGACTAGGCATGGCGGCCAACAATCCCCACCTCTCCAACATGGGCATTACAGGCATGTGCTACCATGCTGGGCTTTTCATATGGATTCTGGGGATCAAATTCAGGCCGTCATGCTTATGAAGTCAAGCACTTTATGAAGAGAGCCCTCTCCTCAGCTCTAACCACTGTCTCTCTTCACTGGTGTCAGAGCTGGCTCTGAAATAGACTTGGGTCCCATTTAGGACCGGCAACATGAAAAGTGTGTTCTCCACAGACCTCTTGAATCAATGTGGGAAACAGAATAAAGCCACGGAGAATTTGGAGACTTGGATGGAGTTGGGGCCAACTGATTAGTTTTTTTTTTTCATACATGCTTTGAATAAGAAGCATTTCTGACCCGCACACTGACATTTTTTAACTTAGTAATAGTGAAGCAATCCCTAGAGACTTTGGCTGTGGCCACTTCATTATGTGAAACTTCATGGGGATTTTTGTGGCTTTGGCATACCACACAATATACCACATGAAGACTTAATAGGACAGTCAACATTTTTACAATCTTTGACTACCATTAAATGTCTCACAAAAAAAATGCTTTTGCCAGCCAAGGCACAATGTTCTCATAAATGTGAGTCTAGTCAAATAATGAGGATGGACAAAATCAGGATGTAATGCTTAAACTGGTTTTTTTTTCTAGCCCTCTGTTTCCCCCGGGAGTTCCTCAAGTTGCCCCCTACCCCCGCCCCCAACATCCCCACCTCCTGTTCCTTTCATTCTCTTACTGTACTCCGACCTTGTGCAAGATTTCACTTCTACAGCCACGGATCCCCTACAAGCCCGACCCTCCTATTACACAGCAGCAGCCTCCACAGTTTGAACCCTTGGCAGCCTGGCTGAGGGACTCCCTACCCTCCCATAAGAGCTTCTGGAACACAGGCCTTAGTCCCCCAGTAACCTTATTGCATTGTGCTGTCAAGGTCTTTGCCTGTCTGGGGATTTGCTCCTGATGCAACCCAGGCCCTTTCCCAAGGCCCGCTAGCCTGCCTGCAGTAGCTGCATTGCATACCAGCCAACCTCTTGTGTGTCCTGTGTCATCCACTTCTGAGTGCTGAACTGCATCCTGGCTTCCCACTGTTCAGAGGCCTCTTTTTCTGGAGACCTTTTCCAGGCCCTGCCCCCACCACCAAACTGTTTCCTGTTTTCCCATTTACTTTTTGTCCTTTCTCCTGGTGCATGCCTGGCAGGTTTTTTTTTTTCCTTCTTTCAATTGTGGCAAAATATGCAAAGTAAAACTTGCCATTCCAGCACTGTAAGAAGCTGCTGAAGGTGCCAAGTGTGACCCTCACAGCCATCCATCTTCAGAGCATTCTTAGCTGAACCCACTGTGCAGCCTCCACTCCCTTCTCCCCTGCCCCTGGGCAACCTTGATCCACTCTCTGGTTTTATGAATTTGACCGCTCTGGAAGCCTCCTATCAATGGAGTCAGACAGGACTTGTCTCTTCATGTCTGGCTTCTCTCACTTAGCACACAGTATCCCCCAGGCTCACCACGATGAGCATACATCAGAATTTGTTTCCTTTTCAGACTGAATAATATTCTGTACTATGGACTATATTCGACTTATTTGCTGGATTGTTTCTACTTCTTGGTTTTCACCAACCAGGGTGCCATAAATATGGGACCATAAAGATCGCTTCCAGCACCTGTTTCTACTTCTTTTGATTATTATGGAATTGCTGGATCATTTGGTAATTCTGTCTGAACCTGTTTGGCAGAGGGCTGCACCATTTCACATACTCCACCAGCAGTGTGCAAGGGTCTCACTGGCCTTGCATCGTCACCAGCCCCTGTTGTTTTCCAGCTTTTTTATGCCAGTCATCCTGTGGGGTATTAAGTGATATTCTGATTCTGATTTGGTGAGGCAATACTGTGGTTGACTTTTTAGCAACCTGGGGCCAGTAGTGAGTTGAAGAATATGTAAGGGCTGCAGTGCACAACGCCTCTCTGCGCTCTATGCGCTACCATACAGTTAGCGAGCTTCGGGCAAGGGGCTGGAGATTGAAACACACAAAGACACACAGACAGAAAGACAGAGACACGGACCTCTAGTCACTGGTAAGAAACCCTTTATTCAGTAGCACCATGGAGGCTTATATACCCAACAGTCAAGTGGACCAACAGGTGAAAACCTTATCCTCTGATCCTCAAGGCCAAGGCAACACGTGCTCGTGAAGCAGAGCTGGTAAACAACTTT
>LOEQ01000281.1:166623-178030 GCA_001685075.1 Bramus lutescens
AGGAGGAGGAGAGGGGGAGGAGAATGAGGAAGAGGCGGAGAGAAGAAGATGATGTCAATTGAACCCTGACATTTTTCCTTCCCACTTCTGTTCCACTGAGAAGCTAAGAGGTAAAAGGTCAAAGGTGAGAGTTATACTTTTCCTGTCATAATGAACTGAAACCCTAAACCATAAGCTAAAATAAATGAATTGTCCCCTAAGCTGTTTCTTGTTGGGTATTTACTCACAGCAGCAAGAGAAGTAACTAAAACACTAGTTTCAAAACCATGTTGCTCTAAGAATTCAGAGCACAGAACCTGTGTTAATTTAGCATTAATATCCCATCAAGGGGTAATATATTACTTAAAATAACTCTAAATTTGTCAACATAAGATGTTCTTCACAAATGTCTTATACTTTCGCAGTCATTGTATATAATAGCAATGGTTATAATTAAAATATGCATGTTTATTCATTTTTCAAAACTGTTTCAAGTCATTATTTTTGGTGTGTATTATAAAAAGCTGCAAAATGAATGTTTGTCCCTATTTTTCCAGATCATAAATAATCTCTCCTCTTTCTTTGCCATTTCAAAATTAGATACTTCACATGAGAGTGTAATACCAGGAAGGAAACAAATCCCACTGACATTTTCATCTTTGTTTATTGAATATTTGGCCAACATTTGTTTAGAACTTCTCATAAGTCTGGGTTATTTACTTGAAATTGCTGAAACACTTTCAGGCATGCTTGAGCCTGCTTTTATTTATATCTAGCTGGGATTATTTTTGACATATATAAAATATTCAAAATATTCTTATTTCAGTTAAGTTCAGACTTTTAGGCCATAAATGAACAATATTTTGTAAACTAATTTGGACATCCTAGAAGGTATCATATCAAAATATCATAGAACAGTATCTCTTATGCCACACGGGCTTCTTAAACTTTAAAAAGTACCTGTAATTTTTCTAACATTCGATCAATTATCTTTGGCATTATGAAGAAGGGATCACAGTCTATAGGAAATCCATTATCAAGTTTATCTTAACTGAAGACCAATTTTGTAAAGTATCTTTTTTGTCTTCATATTTTAAATATAATTTCCACAACTGATATAAGGGCATTTCTCCATTTAAAGTGTTGCTGTTATTTGGATACAAGAACGCCAGTTTTCTTATCTGGTCAAAATTTCAACTTAGATCTCGGGAAATGTATTATCATTTAAATTCCAGTTTCAAGATAATAATTCCATTATTTCTTGCTGACCTGGAATGAGATTCTTAGCCAATTCATTATGAGTTGAAAATACCTATGACTCGTCTCATTTTTCACACAGAAATTTACTTTTTGTTGTTGTATGCTGAACAGGTTTTAGTTGCTATCATTATGACATCTGTACATAACTTTCTTCAGTTTCTTCTCTTTTTGGTGTAAATATGTGTGTGTGCGCACGCACATGTGTGCTGTGAGCATGTGTGTGTGCATGCATGTGAGACTGTGTGCATGTGTGTGTGAATGTGTATGTGTGTGTTCATGTGTGTGCACATGAGTGTGTGTGTGAATGTGTGTACATGTGAGTGTGTGTGCGTGTGAGCATGAGTGTGTGTGTGTGTGTGTGTATCTCAGAGGTCAACATTGCATGTCTTCCTTGATCAACTTCCATTTTGTCTTTTGAAATGGGTCTCTCACTAACCCTGAAGCTCACGGATTTGACCAGACTGATTGGCCAGCAAACACTAGGGTTCTCTACCTATCTCCTCCTCCTTGGCACTGGATTTACAGTCCTGAATAGCACCATGCCCAACTTTCGGTGGGGGGCGGGGGGTAGGAGCAAACTCAGAACCTCATGCTGGTGCAGTAGGCAGTTTACTGACTGGGCTATCTCCACAGCCCCTGGTTTCTGTCTTTTGTTCTGGTCACAGTATTGTTGCCTCCATCCACTAGGGTCTACACTTGCACTTTCAGTTTATATGTAAAGTTTTGCACATTCATTTTCTCTATAATTAATTAGTGTGTGTTGTATGCACATATGTGTAGCTGTGTGTGCCTGCGTATGTACACAGAAGGCGAGAAGGATGTCAGGTGTCCTTATTTATCGCGCTCCATATTATTCCCTTGAGACAGCGTCTCTCGCTGAACCTGGGGTTAGGCTGGCAGAGTCCAGTGAACCTCCAGTCTCCTTACCCATACAGTGAGGGGATTTCTCGCTTCATGTGACCAGAGCTGGGATTTTTTGTTTGTTTGTTTATAATATGATTTTTGGGCATTTGAACTCAGGTTCTCATGCTTGTCCACATAGCAAGATTTATTATCCATTAAGTCATTTTCCCAGCCCCTGCACAATTACTGTCTAGACTAGGAAAATAATTTCATTAGTACTTACAACTTATATAGGTCCAACTGCATCTATATTATCTGAATAAAACTCTATACTATTATACTGACATACAAATATATAAATAAATTCATGCTGAGTCAATCCATTAGCACTAACTAGAAACACAGAGTGCTTATGCATAATTATAGAAACCCTGTGACACAATGATACAATAAGTTATGTAATGTAACAGAGCAAACTATAGTCCATAAAAATTATAAAGTTATGTTTAAAAAGAAAATATTTTACATGGTTTCGGTGTTTAAGTTGTGATAGTGGTATTAGCCACGTTTGTGTGGGAAACACACTGTTAGGAGAACGGCTCAGAAACCTCTTCAAAGTCAGAGAAATCCATATGACAGAGAAATCTAACTCCTGGGCACCTGTACTAGTGGTCTGAAGATACATGTTAACACCAAGGTCTGGATGTGAGTGTTGATGGCAGTTTTAGTTATAATTTCCCCAAATTGAAACAATAAAACTGTATTGTAATTGACAAACAGATTTAAAAAAAATAGCGTATCTAAATGGTGGAATGCTACCAGCAACAAAAAGAAATGAACAATTTAGCAATTCCACAAAATGGATGAAGCTTAAGCATATTTTCTAAGTGAGATAAAATAGACCCCAAAGGCTATGTATTGAATAATCCCATATGTGTGACATTCTGGGAAGGACAAAGCTATAGGACTAGGAAACAGGTCAGGAGCTGCCCAAGACTGGTGAGAAGGGATATATTCATTGTCGTGAGTGAGAGAAAGGACTCAGAAGACTGTTCTGTGTGATGCTGTAACAGTGAATATATAACTCTAAATCTGTAGGAATTAGCACAATAAATACTTTTATTTATGAAAATGTCAACATGCAAACTAGGCTATCGAGAGAACCGAAAGTGGAATACAGGCTAATAGGTGAATCAAGCTCTATCGTTAATTAATGCATAACCATGTCTTAGTTTATTTCCCTGTCACCATGATAAGATACTCTAATAAAACCAGCTTCAGTGGGAAAGGGCTTGTACTGGCTTTTTGCCACTTTGAGCCAAAAAGAGTCATCTGGGAAAAGGAGACCCTGGCAGAGAGAACACCTCCATAGGCAAGTCTTTGGGTCACTTTCTTGATTGACTGATGTGGGAAGACCCAGCCCACTGTGGGCAGGAACACTCTTGGCAGGTGGGCCTGGATTCTATAGAAAAGCAGGCTGAGCAAGGCATGAGGAGCAAGCCAGTAAGCAATATTCCACCACAACCTCTGCTTCAGCTCCTGCCTCCAAGTTCCTGGCCTGAGTTCCCTCAATGACAGATTGTAATATGCACGGTGAAATAAATCCTTTTCTCCCCAAGTTGCTTTTGGTGATGGTGCTTATCACAGCCATAGAAACTTAACTGGAACAGGGTTTATTTTAGCTCACAATTCCAAGAAAAGTGTCCCGAAGGCAAAAAAAAAAAAAAAACCTAAAACATAGGGGGCTCAGTCTTGCGAAGAAGCCCAACTTTGGAGTTCCCTGCTCCTTGAAAGCAACTGCCTAAGAAAGTGCTTCTCCAGGACTGGCACACAGAAGCTGATGTGACTGGTTCAAGGGTACCAGGCTCCATGCCAAGCTAACAGCAGACTCAGACAGATGGAGGATAGGACCTTTAGAGACCCTTGATGAGCATCTGAGGCTTGGCAATGTGTGGCAGGGGTGGAGTGCCTGAACAGAGATAGTAAGAGGCCATTTTGTGAACTTCTGAAAGTGAGACCTCAGTTGTAATGGAGACCCCAGGACATCAGAGATGTCAGGATTGTGTGACATCTGTCAAGGATTGCTGCAGGCATGCGGTGAGGTGGCTAGGAGAGAATCTGTGCATGCTGCAGTTGGCAGAGCTGGAGGAGTGAAGCTATCCAGGCCTTTTGAAACCCAGTTGACTATATTGTGAGCTCCAGATGCTGGACAGGAAGCTGCAGGATTTGCTATTTGCCCTGTTGGATTTAGGTTTTACTTTGGTGTGATTGTTCCCTGCTATGCCCTGGTTCTTTCATTTTTAACTATATTTCCTCTGTGGCTTTATATGTTGGAAGTGTGTAACTTGTTTTTTTTTTCTAGGAGCTGACAGTTAAGAGATTTGGGGCTTTTAAAGTATTGAAATTATTAAAGACTATGGGGACTTTTAATGTTGGAATAAATACATATATAGTCATGAGCCTATGTGGGGGGAAATGAAGGGCGTATTAATTACTTTTCTGTTACTGTGGTAAAACACCATGACTAGATATGACTTACAGAAGAAAAAGCTTATTTTGGTTTATGGTTCCAGTGGGAGAGTCCATAATAATATAGGAAGAGTGGCAGCTGGTGGCCCCACTAGGGAATAGGAGTCTTTAACCCTAAGCAGAGAGAATAAGCTGGAAATGGGGAAAGGCTAAAACCTCTGAAAGCCTGACCCAGCTGACATACTTCTTCCAACAATGCTCCACGGCTCCACCTTCCAAAGATTCTATAACCTCCCAAACAGCTCCACCAAACAGGGAATGAGAGCTCAAATGTGTGAGCCTATGGGGACCATCCCCACTCAAACCACTATAAAGGTTATGGCTTCAAAGTGAAGTGCTTGACACCCTTCTCCCAAAGCTCAGGGAACATCATGGAAGAGGAGGGAGAAAGACTGTAAGACCCAGAGGCCAAAAGCAGCATCTTCTGCATATGGCTGGGAGGCTGCCCTCATGAGCTCACAGCTTCTATGCTTGCCCACATGAGGCTCACACAAGATAAAACAACAAATAATATCAATAAATCAAAAGTGCATTAAAGCAGTCAATAAATCTCTAGACAGAATGTTGGGAAGCAGGGAAGAAGGAATATATAAACTGTCAATATCCGAAATAGGAGACATTATCACTAGAGAGTTTACAGAATTAAAAGATTAATAAGGCAACATTACAAATAACTCACATAAATGAATTGTATGGCTTAAGTGGAAAAATTCCTTGAAAGACACTGTTGGTGTTCCTTCAAGTCAACAAACAGATAACCTGAAGAGCCTAATACCGACTAAAGACACTGAGTTGGTATTGTTACGCCCAAAGTCCAGATCCCCAAATAACCACCAGGAGACTAATTCCAATGCAAAAGCAGAGTCTTCATTGTGAGTTAATTCGGGTCCCTCTGCCAATCAGGAGCAGCGATGGCAGCAACAGGAGCAGATCAGGAGAGACCCTAGCAGTGTGGGAAGGGGATTTTTATAGAGGGGAGGGCTTGGGGGAATTCCAAGCCTACAGGCTTGTGATTGGCTGCCCCCTCTGGGTTAAGGGCCGGAAAAGGTCATAGTACATCTCTAGGCTAGAGGTTACTACTTCCCTAAGCTGAAGTTGAGAAAAGGTCATACCTCTAGATTAGGGGTTACTGCTTTCCTACTCAGGGATTGGTTGGTTTTTCCTGCTCAGGGATTGGTTAGTTCTGTGTCAGGGGCAGAGATGACTCTGATTTCAGGGCCAAACTGTGTTTCTTTCTCTTGTCCATTTTAGATTTTAGGCTCCAGTTTTAGGGCCAGGATGAATTTCTTATCACGTTCTGATTCTAGGAGCAAAGTGTGTTCTTTTGGCTCTGATTACAGAATCAGGGTGCTTTTCTCTGGCTCTGGGTACAGGGACGAAGCGTTTCTTTTGCTGGCCCACAGATCTGCTGGGGCCTGGATCTCTTAACATTTTTTTAAAAATCTTTCCATAAAGAGAACCAGGAATGAATGGCCTCATTAGCTAATTCTGTGCCACTTAAATAATATTTTATTAAAAAAATCTTAGCTGGGTACTGGTGGCTCACACCTTTAATCTCAGCATTCAGGAGGCAAAGGCAGATCTCTGAGTTTTAGGTCAGCCTGGCCTACAGAGAACAGTCAGGGCTACACAGAGAAACTCTGTCTCAAAAAACAAAACAAAAAAAAAAGAAAATCTTTGTACGAGTTTGTGTAAGTGTATGCCGCATGTATGTGAGTCCCTGTGGAGGCTAGAAGAAGGGATCAGAGCCCCCTGGAGCTGGTCATGAGCTGCCTGATGTGAGTGCAAGGAACAGAAATCTGGTCCTCTGGAGGCCCAAGTGATAATCTTAACCACTGAGTCATTCCTCCAGTCCTTCCATCCAAGTTCTAAAGAAGTAATACCAATTTTACACAAACTCTTGCCAGAAATCGATGACGCCCTTGTACTTCTCAGTTCATTTTTGTGAGGTCAGCATGGTTATGATACCCAAACCAAATGGTGGCATTATTAGAGAAGAAAACTGCAGGCCAACATCACTCACAAACATAGGCAAAAAAAAAAGTCCCAAAATTTTAGTAGATGGAATTTTTAACTGTATGTAAAAGAACAATTTATTATAACTGAGTAAGGCTTATCCAAAAAATGTCTGCATCCTTTGTGGGTGAGGGAATAAACAGACTATCATCATCTACACCATGGCTTACTCTCAGTAAATGGAGTGAACTTAATGGTACAAATAGGAATTCAAGAATCTCCATGGAGTTATCATGAGTGGAAAAGAAAAACTAGTGCCCCAAAGTTACATGCTATGTAATTTCACTTCAGTTCTTGAGATGAGGAGTTTAAGGAGATGAAATGGTCCAATGATTGACAGTGAGGAAAGCAGGAACAGGAGGTTCCTCATGTTGATAGGAATGCCTTTTCTTTGGCTGCCTGTGTACAGGCCACGATAATGAACTGGTGAGATGCAACCATGGGGGAAGTGGAAGGAAGGTAAAGGACCCACAGGGTCTGTTTTTCTTGCAACTGCTTGGGAGCCTATAATGATTTCTGTTGTTTTATCTTTGGCACAGCACAGCTGTGCCTTAACCTACTGCTATTTCAGCCAGCAATTGCGACACCACAGTTACTAGCCTGTTTCTCGGGCAATAGCTCGCTGCTTAGGCTGAAGCCTGGCAGGAAATCTGCTCCTATAGGCACCAGCTCTAATGCTGCTGCTAAAGGTAGGTTTCACTAAATCTCTATCATTCTGTTTCATAAATAGAACTCAAGAGTCAAAGGCTGGGGTGAAAACCTGCTAGCTCAGAGAGGTAGAGTAGCAACTAGCTAACCTCTCCTTGCTGGCATCTCCCCAAATGTCCATTCTTCTGCTCTGACAAAACAAACAAACAAAAAGCTATGCCACTCAAAATCCATCCCCACTACTTCCTGTGTCTCTTTATGTCTTCTCGATGACCTCTGATGCTCTATGATTACTTTTTATCAACTACTTGCTAACTCAGCCTCCTGACCCAAAGTTAGTTTTATTTAATCAATGCAAATGCAAACTTGAGGTTCAGAGTGTGATCAAATAGCCCCCAACATTTCCCCCTTTTTGGCTAAATACAAAGAAAAGGTTTTAACCTCAATACAGTAAAACTACATACAATAAGAACAATCATCAAGTAAGGATTACATTCACAATGTCCAATGGCAAATTCAAAGAAACTGCTCTATTATCTACCCTATCTTGGTTAGTCCAAATTTTGGTACCTAATTCACTCCCTATCCTAACTTGTATTACCAGCCCAAAACTATATTTTTAGGCCTCCAAAACATTTTCTTAGATAAACAATTTAAGCTTTTATGTCTCTCCACCTTGTACACATTATACCTCTTTGTGAGTTTCTTTTCTGAATTTGGTAACAAAGAAAACTGTAACTATAACTATCTCAACTTCAACTCCATACCTGAGAAGGATATAATATTACCTAAATAAACAAGAAGTAAAGAGCAAACATCTTTCAAAACCATAGTACTATTAGGATATAGCATTACCTAAGTAGCCGGGAGGTTGGTATAGAAGGTTCTTCTGTTCATGTGTTGCTTTCATTGGTTAATGAATAAAGAAACTGCCTTGGCCTTTTGATAGGGCAGAACTTAGGTAGGCATGGAAGACAGAACTGAATGCTGGAAGAAAGAAGGGCAGAGTCAGAGAAGCCATGAATCCTCTGCCTGAGATGGATGCCGGTTAGAATCTCCCATAAGCCAATGCCGCGTGGCGATACACAGATTAATGGAGATGGATTAAACTAATATGTAAGAGTTATAAGAAGTTAGAGCTAATAGTCAATGAGTGTTTTAATTAATATAGTTTTCTGTGTAGTCATTTCATATGTAAGCTAGCCAGGTGACCAGGACAAACAAGCAGCCCCTCTCTCCTTACAACAATTGGTGCTCCAGCATGGTCAACTAAATCCACATAAAACCTGAGAGGGCTCGAAAAAGGATTTCTAGAGAGAGTTTAACACAGCTTTTTGCTGTTTACTGGCTCCTTTAAGAGAGATTTTCCTGACTCAGCAGCTGCAGCAGGAAAAAAGTGGCAGTTTTAAAATGCCAGCTTTCTGGGCTACGCTGCTAGCGCGACCTCTGGCTCTTTCAGGAGACCAAGCATTTGGATGGTGTTTGTGAATAAAGGGTGATGGTTTGCTTGATGGCAACATGGACTCCCTGTTTGCCTGAAACTGAGGCAGTGCACACGGCTCAGAGGCATGAGCAGCTCCACCATGCTGAACTGGGCGGGACAAGCAGGCACTGACGTATTACCCAAGCAATGATGCGGCTTAAGTTTTTAAGAACTGCTTAGCATTTTAAGAAGTACTCCTGGACAGTAAAGAATTACAGATTCACAATAGGACAGATTCAGACATGAAAGACCTCTAAATGGGTCACAGTGTTGGATAAATGTATGTAGGCTTGGGAGAGAGAAGAAAAGAGTATAGAGAGTTATAAAACAAAGTTAATGCTTAAAAAATGGTAAAGTCTTTAAAGAGACAGAGTACAAATAGGCATAGACTAAAAGAAGTAAAGAAAAATAAGCCACATAAAAATGGAAAATTTGCAGAGAGTCTGGATTCTGTAGATTACTGTGTTTTCTTTGAATTTTTTGACTGTGAAGGAGCTAAGTACAAAGAGAATTTTATTGTATGGGCTGCTAAGCTAAACCATTATGTACATTATAAAGGCATCTTGATTCCAAAATTTGAGACTAAGGATATATTGCTTTGGAAAAGAGGTTTTTCTTTTGTTTCCACAGAAGATGAGAACCTGTGGAATACTTCCAGACAAAAATGGTTTGATAGACCATACCCTCCTGAAAGGTCACCGTGGACAACCTCAAAAAATTATTTCACCCAGCTGCTGATTAGAATGAACCTAGCACACAGGATACAGCATGAAAGACCTGATTAATCGTGCCCCCAATCAGCAGGAAGCAGTATGGACAGAGCTACACCCATATTCCCAAATATTGTTTATAAATGTTCTTTTACATTTAAAGGGGGATATGATANAATAAAGAAACTGCCTTGGCCTTTTGATAGGGCAGAACTTAGGTAGGCATGGAAGACAGAACTGAATGCTGGAAGAAAGAAGGGCAGAGTCAGAGAAGCCATGAATCCTCTGCCTGAGATGGATGCCGGTTAGAATCTCCCATAAGCCAATGCCGCGTGGCGATACACAGATTAATGGAGATGGATTAAACTAATATGTAAGAGTTATAAGAAGTTAGAGCTAATAGTCAATGAGTGTTTTAATTAATATAGTTTTCTGTGTAGTCATTTCATATGTAAGCTAGCCAGGTGACCAGGACAAACAAGCAGCCCCTCTCTCCTTACAACAATTGGTGCTCCAGCATGGTCAACTAAATCCACATAAAACCTGAGAGGGCTCGAAAAAGGATTTCTAGAGAGAGTTTAACACAGCTTTTTGCTGTTTACTGGCTCCTTTAAGAGAGATTTTCCTGACTCAGCAGCTGCAGCAGGAAAAAAGTGGCAGTTTTAAAATGCCAGCTTTCTGGGCTACGCTGCTAGCGCGACCTCTGGCTCTTTCAGGAGACCAAGCATTTGGATGGTGTTTGTGAATAAAGGGTGATGGTTTGCTTGATGGCAACATGGACTCCCTGTTTGCCTGAAACTGAGGCAGTGCACACGGCTCAGAGGCATGAGCAGCTCCACCATGCTGAACTGGGCGGGACAAGCAGGCACTGACGTATTACCCAAGCAATGATGCGGCTTAAGTTTTTAAGAACTGCTTAGCATTTTAAGAAGTACTCCTGGACAGTAAAGAATTACAGATTCACAATAGGACAGATTCAGACATGAAAGACCTCTAAATGGGTCACAGTGTTGGATAAATGTATGTAGGCTTGGGAGAGAGAAGAAAAGAGTATAGAGAGTTATAAAACAAAGTTAATGCTTAAAAAATGGTAAAGTCTTTAAAGAGACAGAGTACAAATAGGCATAGACTAAAAGAAGTAAAGAAAAATAAGCCACATAAAAATGGAAAATTTGCAGAGAGTCTGGATTCTGTAGATTACTGTGTTTTCTTTGAATTTTTTGACTGTGAAGGAGCTAAGTACAAAGAGAATTTTATTGTATGGGCTGCTAAGCTAAACCATTATGTACATTATAAAGGCATCTTGATTCCAAAATTTGAGACTAAGGATATATTGCTTTGGAAAAGAGGTTTTTCTTTTGTTTCCACAGAAGATGAGAACCTGTGGAATACTTCCAGACAAAAATGGTTTGATAGACCATACCCTCCTGAAAGGTCACCGTGGACAACCTCAAAAAATTATTTCACCCAGCTGCTGATTAGAATGAACCTAGCACACAGGATACAGCATGAAAGACCTGATTAATCGTGCCCCCAATCAGCAGGAAGCAGTATGGACAGAGCTACACCCATATTCCCAAATATTGTTTATAAATGTTCTTTTACATTTAAAGGGGGATATGATATAGATATGAATAATTTGCATTGGTATGAATTTTGGTTTATTGATACAAATTTAAGGTAAATTTGTTATACTGTATATTTCTGCTCTTGATGGGGTATTGTGATTGTATAGCTCATTTAAAAATTTAATGTATAACTAAGAAATATAGCTTAATAGATAGTCATCTATAATAGTCAAAATTGTAGTCATGTTAGTTAGATTTTCTAGGTGTACAGAGAAGTAATTCAGATGGATAGGTATTCTTCAAATCTTTCAGAGAAATTCAGAATATGGCATTTAAAATGTATAAGAATTTAGGACTTTTCATGACAATGA
>LOEQ01000281.1:183337-201961 GCA_001685075.1 Bramus lutescens
CGGCACCGGCTGCGGAGCACGGTGCAGGTGTCTGGGTGCCAGGGAGGGGGTGGGCGAGGGGACAAGAGCCTCTTTTGGGAGAACGAGGTGGGGCTAGGGGCTAGTTGCCCCCACCCCAATAACGTTGCGCCCGAGGGGTTCCCTGTGGACCCTACCCGGAACCAGGGGAAAGGACAAGTCCAACCCCGAAGCAGATGGCCGCTCTGGAATGGGGGACACGACACGACACCTGTCCCTTTTCGAAAAGAGTGGGTGCAGGTGGTAGGGGAACAGCACTTAGCTCCCATGGCTTACATCTGACTGGGCAGAAGGTTCTAGACCCACTGTCCCTTCGCTGATGCATTAGCCTCTTTGGGGCTCAGGGGTGTGGACCATGAGAGTGAAGATTCTCTCCATAGCAGGTGACTTGGGGGATGGTACAGAAGCGTCTCATATCAAGGAGCTTGGCACTGGGCAGAGAAAGGCCTAAGCGACACGCCCTGCCTGGCTTCCCTGCCCCCTCCAGAGAGCATCAGTGGAGCCGGTGGATTCTCCCACCCCCATCTCCCAGCTCACCGCCCTTCTTGGGGGAGGGGAGGTCACCGTGACAGACAGCCGGAGCCGAAGGAGGGGGAGACTGAGGGTTTCTTTGCTGTCCAGGAGCCTCCCTACCCCAAGTATCTGAAACCCAGGTTGGTCCAAGGTGGGAAGCCCAGATGGAAGAGCAGCGACCCCTCTGATACCTGTAGGAAGGTGTGGCTCCATGAACCTCGGTCCAGGAGCCTCATCACCATCACCAGGGGGTTATAGAGACAAGCTAGGCTCTGAGCATTTCTGCTGGAGGAGAAGGGGATCCCCAGGGGGCGGGATCTCAGGCTCTGGCTCCCGTAAACCAGTCCTGTTAGCTGGTTTAGAGTCCAAGAGAAGGAAGGCTGTGGGAGGACCTGGTGGGCTCAGGCACAGTGCAGCTATGACGTGTGCGCGTGGGCTGTGGGGGTTACATGGCCACCTTCTGTCTGTTGATGCTCAGTACCTGAGAGGGAGGGTTGGGATCAGAATAGAAGAAGTGGTTGCCTGTCCTGGAGAAATGGGTTTGGGACATTTCAGATCGAGACCAGCCCAGCTAGGTAGTCAGCCGGCTCTGATTTCCAGTCCTTTGTAGATCCCAGTGTCACAGAGGACACCTCCGTCCCTGTTGTGTGGAAAGGGTTTGGATGCACCTCAGCCCTAGGAGGGAACCTGCAGGTATACAGCATCCTTGAGGTAGAAGTCTCAACTATATTGTCTTTTGCCTAATTTGAGGCCTCTCAGACACTCAGTTTCTGTCTCAGAAAAATGGGTAGCTTGAAGGAGCCCGTATGCCTCATGTTTTCCTCAGTGCCTGCACTATGCTCAAAGAATATTTGTTTATTCCAAGTCTGAACACAGTTCCATAGAGAATCAAATGTGGTGGATCTGAATGAAAACTCTGGGCTTCCTTAGAAACAGTGCTGATGGGGGAAACCCCTGCTGAGAGTTCTGCCAATCCCTCCCCCTTTGCAGGTCAGAAGTCACAAAAGTGAGAGTCTACCTTTGCTCCCATGCTTCTGTGGAAAGAGAGCACCAGGGAATAGGGAGGGTTTGCCTAGAGACCCGTCGTGAATTGTGAGCACTTTAGGAGCAGGAATCCACATTTTCACTAGCCTGTCACTGGAAAATAAGATGACCTTCAATGGGGGAAGCCACATCCTGGAACCTCTTAGAAAGGATATAGGGGCTCATGGATAGTTGGTTCGGGTGACCTAGAAGGAATGCTGGACTAGTTAGCTGGAGGTAGAGTTCATGGGCCTTTGGAACATAGTCCATCAGTGAGATTAATTGCTAGCCACCTTGATCCCTTCTGGCAGACAGCCCAAGCCCCTGAATAGTTCCTTCCACTTAGCTGTGTCATTAGTGAGTTGTTTACCTCAGCTTTACAGAGCTTTTGGTGTCTGTGAGTTGCAGAGGTTATGTGTATCCCCAAGCCTGGCGGTGTCGCCTTACCTATGCATGCTTTTGCATGCTAACATCCTTTGCAGCCTGTGCTGTGGAGGGAGGCTCCTGAGGTCTGATCCAAACCCTACCCTAGGTCTCCCTTCTTCTATGATCTTGCAGGCCCCTTGCCTTCTATACCAGGATACTTGAGCCCGCTGAACTCTGAAGCATAAGCTTGCCTATCTGAGCTGGGTCTGCTGGTGATGGGGGAAGGGGAACACAGACAACTCCTGATCTCTGCTCCTGGCAATATGGTGGTACGCTCTAGACTGGTGGGCAGAGATATCTGGACTCCAAAGAGGAGGGTCAGCCTTGGAGCAGGGTAAGGAAGAAGATACCCTGGGGCAGATAATCACAGGTAGGCATGATGCCTTCAGAGGTACCAAGGAACTGACTCAAATGGGAAACCTTTGAGTGCCCCGTCTCTGAAACACACCTCCAGCCTGGAAGAGAGCTTGACAACAGTGAATGTTATCTCATGGCCTATGGACTATAGTCTGGCTGGCAGTGTCAGCCCCACCCACGGTAGGATCCTCAATGGACGCTAGGGGACCTAGAGTAAAGTATTAGCATCAGGGAGGCCATCCAGTCCCATTTGTGCTCAGGAAGCTATCTGATCCTAACATGGATGACAGTGGTGTGGAACACAAAAGGGTGACACACACCAGGCTGGTCCACGACCCTTGATAGCATCCAGAAAAGACAGACAGGCACAGATGTCTGAAGGGGAAGTGGACCTGAAGGGTTTCTGTCTTCCTCCCAAGTTATCAGAGCCTTCAAGGGCATCTAAGCCTCGCCAGACACATCTTGGTGTGTATAGTGAGGAAAGGGGGAAGAAAGACTGGACATACACAAGGCAAGCTGTCTGCTGTCCCAGGCTGAGGTCAGTAGGCCAGCCTGTGCATCTGTAGGCCTGAGTCCAAGCACAGGAGGAGATTTCAGAGAAGCTCCCCTGCTCCCCTTCCTCCAGCCTGCTCGCCAGAAAGCATAGGTGGAGGCACGAGATGTCAAGAGTGACCCTAAGGGATCTGGCTTGCTGGTGCCCAGTGGAGACTGACCCCCACTTCCTCCAGTTAAGGAGGACAAGCTGCCCCACAGGCTCAGTCCTGTTCCCCGCAACCTCCTTACCCACCAGCACACACTGCCCTTCACTAGCTTGGTGAGGTGCCTGCTGCTGCCCTTCCAGAAGCCTTCTCCTTCTTCTGATTCCCAGGCCTGTCTTGCCACAGATGGGCACAACTTGGATTTTTTTTTAAAAAAAAAAGTTGGTCATGTGCTATCCCATGACCCTCTTCTGTTGTTTCAGTTAGCTAAGGATTTTAAGATGCTCATTAACCCTTTGGGTACCCAAATTCTGGGTGGCCAGAGCACATCTAAAGGATTGTGTCTTATCATTTCCCACTCTCCCCGCCCCATCTGTGGGCTGTGTGTGCTCACCAAATATCTTGATTTGAAGATGACGACATCCTTGATGTGTGAGTTTTGATGATGGCCTGTCGGCAGATTAACAGTGAAGGAGTCAAGGAAGCTTCACGCAGCTTCCCATCATCCTGGCACTTGCCGCCTTCTCGTGCCAGAACTTCTTACCAGGGACACTTGACAGTTTTTTTTTCTTCAGGGAACTGCACATTGTGCCATGGTCATGCACAGTCACCTGAGATTCTCAAGGATTTCCAACTCCTTTTATATCTCTGAAGAAATGTGGGAGAGCTTCCTTCTTAGCAGAGGCGGAAAGGGCATGTCAGACCAGAGCAGTTCTCTTGGGGACCTGGACTAAACCACCAAACTCTTCCTTCCTCAGTTGCTCGTCTTACTTTTTTTTTTCTCCTAATTTTCTCTCTCCCTACCCCCTCCCTTGAATGATAACACACAAGAGAGAACCTTGGATGTTGGGTACAGACTTAGAATCCTTGATTTCTGTTTGTTTCAAGAGGTGTATAGGAGAGACTCACATAGACGCTGAGAAGAGTGTACCAGTGTGCTTTCTGGTGCTGCACTGAAACACCCGGGTCAGGCTAGCTTTGTAAGGAAAGCGGGTGCCTTTAGATGACATCGAAGAGTCAAGGACAGGGTGCTGGCAAGTGGCTCGGTTCTAGTGAGGCTGTCATAACAGATGACATCACAGTGTTGGGGGTGATTATGAGAGCGTGAGGTCACATTACCACAGAACGTTAGATGGCTTCTAATCCTTTCCCAGTCAAGCTCCAGTGCATCAGAAACCTCCTAAAAGGTTTCTTGTCTTATTTGTGTGGACGATTGAGTGGGAATGGGTGTGGGTGTGGGGGGATAATATGGTGGCCAAGGGTCTTATATAGTCCTCACTGGCTTTGAACTCCCCGTGTAGCTGAGGATCACCTTGAGCCCTCCAACCTCCACCTCCTGAGTACCAGGGATTGAATGCAGGGCCTCATGCCTGCTAGACTAAGCACTCTGTCATCTGAGCTAGGTCCCCTGGTCCCACCTCTTAAAAGACCCACTACTACCTGAGGACTAGAGACTTGAAGACTATATGCAGCACAAGAGAAAAATGGCGTCAATAGTGCCAAAGATAGATACAAGAGAATTTGCCAGTAGAGAGAAAATAAAGTGTGCTGGCTGTGCCCTGTAGTGATGACCAGATTTTGAATAATAACAATTGTCATTATCTATAGTCCTTAAATATATAAATCCTTTAAAATGTAACAAAATAACTTCCTGTCCTTTTCTTCTACAGTTGCATCCCTAAAGTCAGTCCATGTTGCCCTAATACTGCAGACAGTCCTTGGCAGACCCAAGAGAGGTGTATGTTGCATCCAGCCTGCCCTCGCCACCCAACTTCCCCATTTGGCGTCTTTCACTGTTGCTGGACATACAGGGCTGCCTGGTCTTAATATAAATAATGAAATTGTTGGGCAGAACCATGGAGCCAAGTGAAAGGTTAGGTAGAACAGCAAAAGCCATGAATGGGGTTGGACTACTATCCTGGGCATGTGTGCTTGTGTCTGTCTGTATGTATGTATATGTCTGTGATCCTTTATTGTGTCTCATTGTGCAGAAGGGAAGATGGAGGAACTCTTGGTGGAGGTTGCCAAGGAGAAGTACCAGACACGCCCTGAGATGGGCAGCTCTTTTGTTCCAGCCAGAAATACAGGCTGCTGGGAAACGGGTCTCTAGGCAGGGCCTGGGGACTTGAAGTCCCAAGGGGACTGGGAATGGCAGGCAGTCTTTGTTTCTAGAACCAGGGAAAGTATGGATGCTGGTTCACTTCTCAGGACTCCTGAGGAGGTCTATATTATATGTCGAGGCTTTAAAAGGCAAATTTTCTTCCTTGTTTCTATAACTTTTGATTGAAACTAAGAGGGATCATTTCAAAAAGTAAAATTTTTGTTGCCATGAGTATTTTTTATCACTTTAATAAAATAGTTTATTTTTAGCATAAAAACATATTTATCTTGTGCTCTTGGTAACAAGACCAGTGGGAGCCTAGGTAACTGGGGCTACGTGCCTTGGCCTGGCGCTGTCTCCAGGCGCTGACACACCCAAGGGACAGACCTGGGTCCTGAAGGGTACAAATGATAGGGTAGCCCTGAGGGCAGAACTGCTTCTTTAAAGTGGTCTCCAAGAGGGCTCAGCCATGAAAGGCTAGGTTCACACCATGTCCTTCCCTGCTAATCTTAGGTGGCTCCAGGTACCTCAGGTCTGGTGCCCCACCATGTCCTTCCCTGCTAATCTTAAGTGGCTCCAGGTACCTCAGGTCTGGTGCCCCAGGCTCTCCAGTAGAACTTTGTACTTTTCCGGTCACCCATGACAAACATGCAGTGATAATCATTTTGTGGTTCATGAGGCAGTGGCTTGGCTTCTGCCTACTATTCGTGTAGCAAATTTAGAATTTGGACCTGGGGCTGGAGAGTTAGCTTAATCAAGGGAGTGCCTTGCAAGCATGAAGAACGTTTTTGGTTCCCCAAAACTCATATTAAAATTTGGGGTGTGGTCTGGCAGTGGTGGCACATGCCTTTAACCCCAGCACCTGGGGAAAAAACAAAACTAACAAAACACAAATGGTAAAAAATAAAAAAAGTGAGTTGTGGCAATAAATACTTTTAATCTCAGCACTGAGGAGGCAGAGGCAGGTATATCCCTGTGGCTCATTAGCTAGCCAACATAGTCTACTAGCTGAGTCCCAAGCTAATGAGAGACTCTTCCTCAAAAAAGGAGGGTTTATGTCTGAGGAATGACAGGTTGGCCTCTGACCTACATACACACACACACACACACACACACACACACTCACACACACTCTCACACACCCCACCCTAGCATTTAGACCAGGTCATTGTCAAAGTCAGGCCTAGGGCCAGGAGCAGGGTCAAAAGAACACTGAGGACTTAGGAGCATGCTGTCTGCCATAAATGACTCAGAACACCTGTGTCAGACACATTGCTGAAGAGGAACTGGCACATCCCTGTGTAGAGCAGGCCATGAAAGGTGTCGGAGCCCATCACAGGAAGGGCAGGCCTTTAGGAAGGAGGCTGGTGACCCTGGCAGGCGCTTTGTTTCCCTACACAGTGAATTGCTTACTTGGGATGCCTTGAAGGGGACCAGTAGAAAATCAGCCTTCAGCCTGCTTCTACTGGGGACATCCTGTCCAGGGTCTAGCTGGATGAACCATTCAAACAAAGTGTCAGTTTGTCAAACCACCTGCTGTGTGGACTGCGTGCCTAGGTCTACAGTGTCCCAGAATCTCAGACATTATTTGTCCCCAGCTGCTAGTATTAAATGAGCCCCAGCCCTACTCTGGTTCCCAAGACTCCGGTGGCTTCTTGGGCCAGTGGAGCTCAGATTCTTCCTTCTGTAATCTGTGCTGACACCAAGCATGATGCCAGGAATACAATGTCACTTCAGCCTAGAGATGAGCATGGTGCTAGCATGAGGGGCTGTAGGGTGGCAGTGCTGGTTAGGATCAGGGGTTAGCCAGCTCCGCTCTGGCTCCTCTCTCCTGGTGTGTTTGGTCCATCCTCTACTTCCTGTCACCAGAAGGCATTTCTTCCACATATGGATGACCTAAGATGAAGGTAGCCAGGAAGGTGACAGTTATCAGGCACCCAGGGCTCAGATAAGGAAAAAGCCAGAACCAAGGCAGTGTTAGTGGCCCTGCCTAAGCTCCTGCTCCAACCATCACTCTTTCAGACCTCCCAACTCCTGGGCTTCTGCCCTCACTGTCTGGATGGTGTTTGGGATGCAGTAGGACCACGCATGCTCCTTTTCCTTAGTTCATGACCTTGCTGGAATTTCACAAAGATCAAATGTGTGATGTGACTACACGGCACGCTGTTAAAGCCCAAGTGCCAGCTGGCTTTGTCAGTAAAATCGTGCCGGAAGCCTCCCCTCCCCTCCTCACTGTGCAGCTGTTAGGGAAGGCGAATAGGTGCATGGAGCATTTCTGCAGGTACGCTGCAGCCCACAGCCTCAGCGTGGCACAGTGGCTTTTCCATCTGACAACGGAAGAAAAGGAGGCTTTGTAAGGAGGAGGTGTCCATGGATCTAGTAGAGCCCAAAGGCAGCCTCTACTCAACGAGAAAGAGACCTGGGCCTCTGGCTTAATGTTTGCCCCTGCTCATCCCTCCTCGGTGGCAGGAAGTGGCACCAACTCACCAGCCTACCCCTTTTCAAGGGCCACCAAAGCCCCTCATGGGAAGAGCATTTCATCTTCCCTGACGAACAGGGGCAGAAGCTATGTGTGATGTGGCTTGGGGCCTGTGGAGTGTTCAGAGTGGCACTTGGCCTAAGGTAAGTGGGAAGACACCCCAGCCATTACAAATAGGAAGCACTGTATACAGAAGCAAGGCTGTGGCCCTGGTCTGCTTGAGGGAGCCATCAGAAGTTCTCAGAGGTTTTAGGACTAGTGGGAAAGCTCCTGCAGGCATGGAGATGCAGGGGGCAAAGGACCCCACTCTGCCAAGACAGTAGAAGGCTTGGGGTCTCTGGAGAACTGGGCATGGTTCAGGGCTGCAGGCGTGTGAGAGTAGCCGGTGTAGGGCTCGAGCTTACTGATGTCAGGGCCAGACCTAAGGGGCCTCCCTTGTCTTCTCAACACCGGTATCTGAGCCTGTCTTGTAGAGAGTGGGGACCCATGGAGGCTTGGACAGAGGAGGCCCATGCTCATAGATTAGGAGATGAAGGTCCTAATTTGAAGGTCCCATTTGAAGGTCCAAGTGACTTGAACTTGGTCCAACAGAGGACGTTCAGAGCATAGAGTGGGCTTCCGGGGATCTAAGTTCAGTCCTCTGCCTCGTCTGGCCTGCCTAGTTGGGTGGGTGTATTCTCAGTTTGATCTTCAGAGAAAAGCCTCAGGTCAATGAGAGGAATAGGGAACACTACTCACAGCCTGTCTCACACTGCCCTCAGATGTCCCAGAAATAGCCACTTTGAACTCCCCTGTCTACCTTGCCTCTACAGTAGGCTGGAGCTCCTGGCTACTCTGACCTTGGGGGCAGGGGTGTTCTAGGTTATAGTAGGCCTTCCAGACTTCTGCCAGGTGCTCAGGCAGATTCAGCATGTGATGAGAAGCAGGTATTGGCTCTCTGATCAGCCTCCTGCCAGTCCTCTTGCTCGCCCCCACGTCCTCCACTGCTGCTGTCTCCCCTTCAAGATTAGGAGATTTGAGAGCACCACACAGCTGAAGAGAAAGTGCTCATCCCTGCCTTGGAGACCAAAACCTAATCTTAAACTGACTGCTCCAAAAGTCAGAGTTGAGAGCCAGGAGTCTGGGTGGAGGTAGAGAACCACCACTCTTGAACCCACCCCTAACTGGGAAAGAGCAGCCTATTGGGATCAATCTTGATGACCCATGACCTTTGCTTCCTGCCCTTCCTGTCTTGGCAGTCTTCCACTGCAGTGGAACACCACCTGGTATAGCTTTGGCAGCATGGATGCAGCCTTAATTGCTTCATCTGTATTGACAACCCCTAGAACAGTACCGGATCTATCATCTCTGAGGTCAGGGTGGGGGACAGCTCGTCTCTGTGTTGGAGCTCATGCAGAGGACAAAGGCACAGCTTTGACTTGTTCAGCCTCTTCAGGGTCTCTATGTCCCCATTTCTAGGACAGGCAAGGGTGGGAGCTAGAGACCCAGCCCCAGTTCATGAATAGATTGCTGTAACTGTGACCTGTGCACCAGAGCCAAGTCCTGAGGGACAGGCAGATAAACTTCTGGCTTACTCTAAGAGAGGGAGAGAAACATTCCCCCTGACCTTTTGATGAACAGGGAGTGGGACACAGGGCAGAGCAATGGAGGCCTTTGGAACCCCACCCCTCTCTCTCATGAGTATGGTGAGCAGGCCAGGAGGGAGCCACAGGTGTAGCCAGAGGGGAAGACCAAGGAGTCAGGGAAGGTGTGCTTACTGCCTCCAGCACAGGCCAGCGCAAGTCGGTGGGATCCTGAATCTCCCGAGCGAGGCTTCCCTGAGGCTTCCAGAGCCAGGATGCTTGACTGCTCATGGTAGTGGCACTATCCATCACAGGGTTCTGACCAAGTTCAGTCAAAGGCTGGCGGTTCTGTCAGACTGCTGCTGGTTCTTGGGCACAGGACATTGTGACTGTGAAGGCCAAGAAGAGGACTGTAGCCCTGTGGGGCAGCCAAGAAAAGGAAGATTCTGAGTGGTGCTTGCTGGAGGACCTCCATCAGCAAGTCCCAGTATCCCAGTGCTTCCCGTGGGGAGCTGAAGGGAGGGGCGCCGAGTTCTACCTCTTCCTCCCCCAAGGACTTTTGCTGCTGATGTGACCCTGAAGATGACACTTATCTGGTCCCTGTAATAAAGTCACATCTTGGGACTGAGCTCTCGGCTGACTTCTGCTGCTTCTGTAGAGAACACTCTCCGGGAAGGGCTTCATTTCAGGGAAAAAAACACTCCCAAATTATTTTTAAGTTCTTAGCACATCCTACATGCACCCCTAGGGTCTGTGTATTCTTGATTCTGATTCATCGGGTTTCCTCCCACTTCCCCACACCCCACCATAGTACTGCAGGCCACTGCCTGGACCACATGGAGCAGGAGGCCTGACTAGGAAGGCACATGGCTGATCTCCAGTCCTGGTCTTTTCCTACCCACATCAGAAAATGGCAGAGCCCCACATGTGGGGCCAGAAAACTCAGCTTTTCTACAGTTCTGGGAACAGAAGGGCTGCTGGAGCTGGCATCGTTGGTGTCTGCTGTTTGGGGGCCCCAGCTGTGGTGTGGGCGAACTGGGCAGAGGTGTGGACCAGTAGGCACTGCAGAGCAGCCCTGCCTTCTGCCTTCATCCCAGCAGGCTAGGAGACCCACAGAGGGAGGGTCAGCCCAGTTCACAGCCGTAGGAGGGGGAAGGGAAAGGCAGTGCCCCCATGAGCGTGTCACAGTGAGTCCCGTCTCCTCAAATATCCTTCCCCTGAGCGCAGATGAACTTGGTGACATGCTGCTAGCCCATACAGTACAGTGGAGGTGGCAAGAGGTCACTCGTTAAATTGAGTCATGTTATTGAGAAAGGTAACAGGATAGTTTGTCCTTTGATTATTTTTCATTGATTAATTAAAATTTATTCTTTAAAAATGTCATACATGTATGCAGTGTGCTTTGATGATAAGCATCCCTTATGTTCCTACTCCATGTCCCCCAGGGGATCACACCAGTATCTTTCTCCACTTCTTGCCACCATATATTTTAAGACAATGTCTCTCAATGAACTTGGAGTTCAGTGAGCCCTGGTAATTCTCCTGCCTCTACCTCCTGTGCTAAAATTTATAGGCATGTGCTGCCTGAAAAAAAAATAACCCTGGCTTTTCACAGGGGTGTTGAGGATCTGACTGAAGTTGGGTCCTCATGCTTGTGTGGCAAGCCCTTTGCCCACTGAGCCATCTCCCCAGCCCCTCTCAGCTGTTTTATTAGAAAACTATTCCTCCGTGCCTCAGATAAGCTGCCTTACTGTGTATAAGTATGTGTAGAGAGGGACTTTATGGCTGGGAACTGTGCCTGGCCTCTAAGAAGAAAGTGCAGCCACCAGCCAGCAAGAGAATGAGGCTTCAATTCAGTCCACACCATGAAGATCCAAATTCTTGTCTTCAACTTTATAAGCTTGGAGGAGGATTCTAACTTCAGAAAATAAGTACAGCCTAGCAGACACCTTGTTTGTGACCTTGTGATGTTACACAACGACAGATAGCTCACACAGAGGAGAGAAAGTGGTGGGGGTCCCTTTATCAGAGAAGAAGTGGAGTTCTCAGGAGGGATCCATGATCTGCTCTGGGTTAAGCAGCTGCCCAGGCCCGCTTATGAAGCCCCCATGCATGATCTGCTTATGTTCTTCATGTGGCCCCAAATAAACCTCTGTCACATGCAGGGCTAGAACGTCCGGTAGGCCCTTCTTGCCATGCCCTTGAGTTCTGAGGCTGCCCTGATCGGTGGCCCTCCCAGGAGCCAGGCCGCCATGCTTTGTTGTCCTCTGAGCTCTCTGTTGACCCTTGGCACTTCCTGTTGTATGTTTCCACTGAGGTCTGAGTAAGTGGAGCCTTCCTGGCCTGGTGGCATATTGGTGACCTTGTGGGTTCGTATCAGCGGCAAGGACAAGGAGTAAGAGC
Source organism: Bramus lutescens (assembly GCA_001685075.1). Lineage (NCBI taxonomy): Eukaryota > Metazoa > Chordata > Mammalia > Rodentia > Cricetidae > Bramus > Bramus lutescens. The sequence continues at coordinate 194,918 of LOEQ01000281.1, forward strand.
ACCTTTCAGTGGTGCATTGGAAGAGACTGTGCCTGGCTGTGGTCCTGGTGCTGTGTCCTGTTACACAGGTGACTCCTCTTCTCTGGCTTCGCATCTCTTGGATGTGTGAAAGGTAGCATGGTGCCAGCTGGCAAACCGGGAGGCTCTCAGTCTCCATGGTAACGGGGGCTACTTCCGGTGCTACCTCTCTGGGTCCCAGCTTCTCTTCCTGTCCTCTGTAGATCCTCATACAGCTTCTCACCTTACTGCTGGCCAGGAGACACATGGATTCTGAACCATCAGCTCCAGAGTCTTCTGTGGCCTCCAACATTATGGGGCTGCTTTTGAGACTGGTTCTTTAGAGATCTAGAGCGTGCGGTGTGGGGGAGAGAATCTGAACATTGCCCCCGTTCCTCTGCTTCTTCATCTAGGCTGGTGCCTGACCAGCAACCGTCTGTGTTCCACAAACACTGGAGACACAGCGGTCCTTCCTGTGTTCCAGATGACTGATGTTCACACAGGCCCGGGGGCCTGAGGCTTACAGTGCGTTTTCTTCTTAGAGACAGCAGCCCTCATGATACTTCAGCAGGAGACCTGCTGCTATGCAGGGGTCAGTACATTTGTCTCGGGAACAGGAGGATGAATGAGAGGCCTAGCAGTTTTCCCTTTCCAACCGGCTTGAGAGGAGCCGACCTCTGTCCATCTTCTGAGCCAGAAGAAAGGTGAGAAGCTGTGTGAACATCTGCGGAGGAAAGAAAGAGGAGCAGGGTCCCACAAAGGCAGCACCAGAAGCAGCCCCTGTTCTCATGGAGACTGAGAACATCCTAGCTTGCCAGCCCAAGAGTTCCTCTGAGAAGGGCATGGACTTCTGGGAAGATGGCTGCCAGCATCCATCGTCTGCAGGCCTCTTCTGCACTCCTGAGCGAGCTTGGCCCCATTGTCATGCCAACGCTTAGACCCTGGTCTTGGGACCTATAGGTTATTACAAGTCTCTGACAACTCAGGGAGCACAGCCATGTCTCTCAGCACTCCATCCACCATCTTTCCACCTCACCTTTCTTCTCTTCCTGAGGCTTTTAACATCCACACCTCCAGACTTGGCAAGAAAAGGATGAGCATGCCCAGTACTTTATCAAACTTATGGCTGGCCGAATCAAGACATCCTGTTAGATAAGCAGCCAGATTGCATTAGCAGAAACCTTTTAAAGAGATGGGGGGGATGGGAATGGAGCATGCGCATCTCCCTTCTCTACAGCATGCTTGTAATAATGGTGGACCAGTTCTGCAACTTCTGAGATGCATGGACACAGTTCATCTGTAATGTCTGGCTGGAGCCTGGCTGAGCCTCAGAGCAACTGACTTAGCTCAGTGTGACTTTCCTAGGAAGCTAAGGGTTGCTGTGTGTGCTGTGTATGGGGACCTGCCAGTGCCATGTGTGTGACATCCAGGAGTCTTTACTTGGCCCTGCATGGACGGCACCATACCTTTCTGAGATTGCTATGAGTGTTTATTGCCACCTTGTGAGGCAGAAAGAATTGGGTCTTGGGTAGGCTGGCTGGGGTTGGAGTAGTTCTGCAGCCTACAGTGGGGTGCCGAGATCTCAGGAGGATCCCAGAACCCCTGAAGGTGACCTTCTTGACCATCAGTCCTAACAGCAAGAAGCACGGGAAACTGAGGCATTTCCACGCAGACCTCTTGTATTGGCCATGCATGTACACATACCTGTGTACATATGTACAACATGCATCTCAAATGTGCACACATCAGTGGGAACCTGTAATAAGAAAAGCTCACCACAGCCTCTGATGCAGCTCAGTCCTGTTCCTCCACGAGGCTCGAATAGATGTACAGTAATATTCCAGTTTCTTAGGGAAATCTCACCAGGGGCTGGAGAGATGTTCAGCCGTTAAGAGCCTGCGTGACCCAGGTTTGGCTCCCAGAACCCACATTGGGTGACTTATGACCACTTGTAACTCCAGCTCCAGGGATTCTGATCCTTTTTCTGGCCTCTGCAGGCATTGCACTCATTATGTGCACATGTCCCCCTCACACACGTGTGAATATGTACTTAAAAGCTAAATCTTTTTAAAAAAAATTCATCAACACATTTGTTTAATCAGAATACACAATTTCCTGATTATGCTGGGTATCTCAGAGACATGTATATACTACAACTAAAATAGTATTTTCCCTTTTAACAGTTTTTTATTTTGTCATACTTTTAGGCTTATAAAAAGTTAGAAAATAATATAAAGACTTCCCCTTTGTCTTTTACCCAGGACCCCACTTTCTAAATCTTTACTACTCTTAAGTAGTAAAAGTAGTAGTAGTCTTTTTTTTTAGATTTATTTATTATGTATACAACATTTATTTATTATGTATGCTTGCATTCCAGATGAGGGCTCCAGATCTCATAGATGGCTGTGAGCCACCATGTGGTTACTGGGAATTGAACTCATGACCTCTGGAAGAACAGTCAGTGCTCTTAACCTCTGAGCCATCTCTCCTGTTGTCTTTTTGTTTTTTAAGACAGGGTTTCTCTGTAGCTTTGGAGCCTGTCCTGTAACTAGCTCTTGTAGGCCAGGCTGGCCCTGAACTATGCCTCACTACTGGAATGCTGGGATTAAAGGTGCGCACCACCGCGGTCCGGCAAGTAGTAGTGTTCTTAAGACTTTGGTCATATAGAGCGTATGTATGAGGAAGCTAAGCCCTAGAGAGGGTAGTAACTAGTATAAGGTCACACAGCAAGTCAGAGGCAGAGCCAAGCTTATAAAACCCAGCCGTGGCGACCCTCAAAGCAGCTGTGCTGATGACAAGACAGTGTGAATCTGTAGGCGCCTCTCCTTCTGCCCCTAAGTTCTCCCCTACAGTAGATCTGCCAGCCCTGAATTGTCTTGGCATTTGTCTGTCTTTATCTCGCTTTCATTTTTGAAATATTTTTATTCTGAAATAGTAGAATCTGGGGCTGATAATATTTCAGAGAGGCTACTTCCTCAGCATGTCCTCAAAACTGGAGTCCTAGGCCAGAGGCCCAGCTCTGAAGGTCCCCACATATCAGGTCCCCATCACCTGCTCCAAAGAAAGAGGGAATAAGGGTAAAAGATAGAAGGATTTTGATGAACACGGCTTTGCTGGGAAACAAATTCCATTAAGTATTTTCAGGCGGTCCATCTTCTGGGAACTGACTCAGATTTAGGTCTAAATAGACGGAAGAGTGACGGGGGTAAAAGGTTTGCCTAAATAAGCAGTCTTGGTTAAACTGGCCAGTTTCGGTTCAGCTAGGTAGCTGAAGTCCTTGCTTGAGGGGTCAAGCCAGTCCCCCATAAGACAACTACTTCTGTGCGGGGTAGGGGGGAAGNGGCGGGGGATGGACGACACCACAATGGGACAATACACTAATGGTGGGCTTTCTGTCTGTGAGGAGCCTGTACTTGTACCGTTGATATCCAGGTGATGGCAGTTAAAGCAATGAGTAGCCATTCCCTGGTACCTTGTGTTTCGTTTTGTTGGGGCGGGGAGGTGTCTCAAATAGTAAACTGTGTCAGGAATTTTTAATCTGCATACTTTCCTGCTTGAAGAGGAATAAGGTAAACTGGGTATCACAGCTTTGCACAGACTTTTCTTGAATGATTAACATGCCTGTGTGCAGAGTTAAGCAGCAGCCTGGACCTAAGTCGTTTATTTGAGACAGGGTCTCACTGTGCAATAGAAACCGGCCTGCTTCTGCCTCCTGAGTGCTGGGATTAAAGGGGAGCACTGGGACCCCCAGCTCTGACCCTGAGTTTAAGACCAAAGAGAAAGATGTGGGATGAAGGGTTTTCTCCTGCTTTCATGACCTCATGGGACCAGTGAGGATCCAAGCTTCTTAGTAAAAGTAGTTTCCAAGTGGCTGTTGTATCATTTCAGAGTAGCAAGGGTTTTTCTCATCGTCCTCTCAGGCTTATTGTTACTTTTGTTTGGACAGTCTATCTTCAGAGGGACTTAAATGACAAAGGTCGTGGTATTTGCCCGTGTCCTGTCCACGTCCACCTTTCTCTGTGTCACTTTGCATTTCCACCCAGCATCATTTCCCTCATCCTTGAAGAATCCAGCAACGGTTTTTGTCATGATGATGTGCTAGCGACACATTGTTAGCTTTTGTATGTGTCTAAATAAAATTAGCCTTTGTCTTGGCCTTTAGAGATGCTGTCCCTGGGTATAGAATTCTTAGTTAATACTTAGTGTATTAAGTAAGTTTTTAACTTTCAGAACTTTATAGACATTTGCCCTAAGGCCTGTTTTTGTTTTTTTGTTTTGTTTTTGTTTTTGTTTTCCATAGGCCTGAGAATTGAACCAAGGCCCAGGGCCCAGTGCGTGCTGAGCAATCCATTGTCTTCTTGCTGCTTCCACTTTAGGGGAGCGCTCTGCTGCCCCCTTATCTTCCAAATCTTGGTGCACAAAGGACTTCCCACCCTCTGCCGTCACCCTCACCCCTCAGCTTTCTGCTGACCCTGATTCTGTGTAACCTGGCGGTGATGCTTCTTGGGGTGCTTTCAGTGAACTCTTTTTTCTTTTTTCTTTTTCTTCCCCTCCCCAACCTCTGTCTCTCCTTCAGCCTTTGAGAACATATATGAACGACCACTTGACATCCGCCCACAGCTTACTGGTATTCTGATCATTTTTATGCCCTCCCCCACACTCTCTCTTCTTAGTGTTTATCACTGTTCTCAGGTTCACTGCTGTTAATTCTGTGATGTGTCATCATCCCTGACATCTTAGTTTTCACGTCTGGAATTTTGACGTGTGTCTTTAAAAACATATTCCTTGTCTCTATTTCATTTTTGAGCATATTGAATATAGTTATAATAACAATCTCCTATTATCTGTCTGCTAATACTAGTGTGTTGGTTTGGGTTTGGTTCCAGATGGTTTTTTTTTTCTTTTTTCTTTTTTATGTTCCCATTTTCAGGCTTCTTTGCATGCCTGGTGATTTTTTTTTTAAAGATTTTTATTCCTTATGTGTATGGGTGTTTTGCCTGCATGGATGTCTGTGCACCACAGGTGTGCCCAGTGCCCAGAAAGGCCAGAAGATGGCATGAAATTCCCTAGATCTAGAGTTACAGATGGTTGTGAGCTGTCTTGGGTGCTGGGAATTGAACCTCTGGAGGAGCAGCCGGTGGTCTTAACCTCTGAGCCATCTCCCCAGTCTTGTCTGGTGATACTTTTATTGGGTATCAGGTTCCTGGGAACTTGGTGTTGTTGGGCACTGCATAGTTTTGTATTCCTATACTATTCTGAAGAGTTGTTAGCTGGGTCCTAAGCAACACTCAGTGATTTGCAGCCCACTTCTGAGGTCCCCCAGTGTCCTGCAAATGATGAGCATTCTAGGTGACTGGTGGGAACGGGGGCTGTCACCAGCCCTGTGTAAGCACTAAACATGGCTTCCTCTGCTGTAGTGGGAGGTCATTCCTCTGCCCCAGCTAGTTCCTCTACACACTGGCTGCTCAGCACTCAGCTTGAGACTTAAGAGAAACCCTCATAGATGCTACAGTTTTCTCTCTGGTCCTTTTCTCTGGAACTTTGTCTTGTTGACTCCAGTTGTTTATCCCCTAGGCTCTCACCTCCATCTCCTCCTCTTAGGGGTGCACCAAGTTCCTCTGACGCTCACAGCATCGTCTGTGGAGCACACGCCATTTGCCTCATGTCTCTCTGGGACCACCATTGCCTAGAAGCCATTATTTTACGTTGTTGTTTTCTGTATTTGTCATTTGAATGAGATGATGTATCTCGTCTCTGTTACTCCAGCTTGACCAGAAGCTAAAATCACTGGATCTTAGGTTTCTCATATATTTGTTTGTCTGTCAGGACCCTATTCTGAGTCTGTGACTGTGAAGGCTGACTTGGTCTGATCATCAGCCGTGGTCTTTCCGGTAGTGATGGCATACAGTTCATTGTATAAGTGTACATATTGGCCCTTTGAGTGGCTATATAATTTCTGCACTTCAGACTCTTTACTTGGTTATTTTTGGAACACAGCTCATAAAAACCATCTCAGCATCACACACCTGGTTTGGTCTTTAGTCACGTGGGTAGAATGGTACCCTCTATCTGTCTTCACTTCTACTGCTTGCCATGGCCAACTGGAAGACGTGAGGCTAACACAGTGCAATAAGGTATTTTGAGTGCAGGTGGTAAGATATCCATATAACTTTAATAATAATGAATTGTTATACTTGTAATGTTATATTATGATTATTATCAGTCTCATACACAAATTTAGAAATTTAACTTTATCACAAATGTGATAAAGATGCAACATAGTTCATATAGGGCTTGATACTGTCTGTGGCTACAGGCACATGCAGATTTTAGAATGAATACCCTGTAGGTAAGGGCTGCTATACCATGAATTGTATAACTGGCCCTGCTGGGTTTTTTCAGTTGCCAGGAAAGAGGAGGAGGCTGCCATCTGGGGACAGTGCTATGAAACACATTTCGCTGTGCAAACTTTGCTCATACATCCTCATTTTACTCACCTACCTTTGTCTTCCTGAATTTATAATTGTAAACTAGAGACACAATGTCGTAGTCTAGCTGATTTGAGCACTGGAGGACTGATGGACAGTTCAGGGTTGAAGGTCAAAGGCCCAGGTTTGGAGCAGCAACCTTAGTCCCTGAGGAGTGGTGTTGGGGAGCCGCAGTTCTAATTCTGGGTACGGGCAAGGCCATACTCCCAGGGTGGCTGCCTCTGAATGCAGAATTTAGTTTGTAGTAGGTTCACACCAGTCCTCTAGTGGAGTCTTGTGTGAGTACCTGAAGGGAGAAGGCTACTGTGTGCCTCCATGTCTTGCAAGGTTGGCCTTCTCCATTGGAGAGGCAAGCTGGAGCGTCCCCAAACAGGGATCAGGAAATTGTTTGGTTTTATTAATAGGAAGGTGCCATATTCTGACACCATCTTCAATAATTTCATGTTCAAATGTGATTTCCTTTTTTAAAAAAATATTTATTTATTTATTATGCATACAATATTCAGTCTGTGTGTGTGTCTGCAGGCCAGAAGAGGGCACCAGATCTCATTACAGATGG
>LOEQ01000281.1:213507-224341 GCA_001685075.1 Bramus lutescens
TACCCTGGGCCAGTGTCTGCTTGTTAGTCTGTCTACCCTGGGCCAGTGTCTGCTTGTTAGTCTGTCTTTACCCTGGCCCAGTTGTCCTTGTCTTAGATGCCCTCAGAGGGCAGCTTTTCTGTTCCCCCTTGAGTTCCTACTTTCACTTTGCAGTGGGTGGACCAGAATACTCTGTGGTGGACTCCAGAAGGATTGTCTGTGGGAAAGGTCAGGAGACTCTGGGTGCTTCCGAATAGTGCACATGGCACTATGCTGGACTCTAGGACATTGATGTGGGCCCTGCTGTTGTGTCCTCCCTAAAACCAGGACTTGGTGTCACTTTGGTCCCACTGTGGCCTGTCCTCCCACTAAGAAGCAGAGGTGACAACCCTTAGGGCCTCCCTCCTCAATCCTCACTCTGTGCTCTGTGTGTGCACTCACATGTGAACATGTGTGCCTGCGCACATGCTTGTGTCTTATTTTCATTATTTGACCTTTTTTTCCTTTGGTTTTTTGAGATAGAGATTCATGTATCTCCAGCTGGCCTTAAATCCGTTGGGTAGCTAAGGATGACCTTGACCTGAGGATCTTTCTGCCTGCACCACACCTGGCTACAGGTTGATTTTTAAAATAGTAATCATCTTCCTGTTTTCTGTTGTCATCGCACTGAAAAAACAAAAAACAAACAAACAAACAAAACCCAGAATTTTAGCAGCATTAGCAGCGGTGGACAAGTTTTTGCTTCCTCTTCCCCGTGTTACCCTCACTGCCCCCGCCTGTCACTTAAGTCATCTTGCTGCTCCCTGTGGGGCAGTGCTGGCCTCAGCTCCTGTCATTGTCTCCTCTTTACTCTGGGGCAAATGTTTGTCCTTGGTGCAGAGACCCTGCCACCTCCGTCATGACCCTTTGCCAGTAGCATGTCATCCTTAAGGCTAGTTGGGCCCCACAGATCTATGCCGGCTGCTACTCTGCCCTCCTGGTTTTCACCTGGGTCTTGGGATCTTCTTGGAGCCATCTCCGTACAAGGCCTTGCCGCAGATGGTGCCGCAGACGCTGGCACAGTGGTGGCTGCTTGCCTCAGTTCATCGGTGCTCTCAGGCTGAGAGCCTCCCAGGTCCACTGTCATGATGAGTCAGAGAGGCCAAAGTCTAGACATCACTCTCTGTACATGGCAGAATTGTCTGGCTTGGTTTTTTTATAGCCTCAGGTAGGAGACTTTTCCAAAAGCCCTTTAGAGCAGTAATTAGTCTGAGAGGCTGGGTTCCACTTCTACACATACACAGACACACACACGCAACACACACACACATACACACACATGCATCACACATAAGCACGCACACACACCATCTGTATTAATGAGTTCTCTGGAGATGTTTTTCCTAGCAGAGCAGCAGAGGTGTATGGGAATGGACAAAGTCTCCACCGGCTCTAGGGGGTGACATTTACTTCCTCTCAGGTTGTCCCAGTGCACAGTGGCCATGCCAGTCACCCTCCCACACTGTCTAGCAGCCAGTACAGCATGGCAGAGTCTAGACCTGCTTAGACCGTTCCCAGACAGTGCTCCCGCTCTTCTCCCCTTGTCTCCAGGCCCCATACTCTCCACCAACCCCTCGCTCTGACAAAAGATGTCTGTGTCGTCCATGGTTTGTGGAAAAGCTGTAGAAGAAAGCAGTGAGGCTAGAGAGCCTCCCCCTCTCAGCAGGGTATAGAGGACAGGGCCCATCCTCAGGGACAGCCAGCTCCACCTTGGTGTGCGGCTTAGCATGCATGAGGCTCTAAAGGGCCACCATGAAGCTGTGAGCATGGGGGGCTGAGGTCTTCTTCTGTACCTCAGAAGGTTCTGTCTGCCAGTGAGCTCTGGAGACCTTTGAGGAACACATCTTTTCCCTATAGTTACCTGGCAGTTACACACACACACGCACACATACACACACACACACACACACACACACACACACACACACACCGTATCCTCTGCTGACTCTCACCACCTTGTCTAATTACCCCACACAACGCAGTTCACTGTACAAGTGCAAAACCACGCCTCGGCCAGAGGAGAATTGTGTCTGTGATGATTCCTTCATGCAAAATCCCAGCAAAGAGGTTACCTTGAAGTTCTGTGGTGGGAAAAATCTGTAATACCTATGATAAGAGTTGGCTCTGGGTGCCCCCCCAACACCCAGGAAACCCTTGTAGTCCCTGGGAAAGTCAGCCATGTGAAGGAGGCCTGAGAGGAAGTGTGGTCCTCTGGAAGCAACTGCTGGCTGACCTTGGAGAATTAATGCTTTGTGGGGCTCTCTTTCCTGTCTGCAGATTAGGCAGCTGTTGGGGGATGGCCTTAGTGTTTTAAAAAACTGAAAAGTGGAGATTTTAAAGCTGGGAGCCAGTGGCCCCTCCTGGAATTCACACCACGGAACAAGTTAGGAAACAACAGATCTAATGGGCTGCCTCTGGGAGAGGCCCCCTTGCTGAATGCTACACTCAGAGGACACCCTGCTGTGACAGGAAAGCTCTGGTCTTTCCTGCAGGCTTGGGGCTCCTGAGGTGTTCTTGCCTGCAGCTGATCCTCAAGCCACGCCAGTCTGTTCTGCCCTAAGGCTTCTCACACTGGCCTCTTGGGGCTGCCATAACAAATTATGGCAAACTGAGTAGCTTCGAACAATGGGAGTGTATTCTCTCTTCACCTCCCTGGGGGCCTGAGGGTGGAACAAATACAAGGGGCCACGCCCCTTTCAGAGGCACTAGGGGAAGATGCCCTTGCCAGCTTCCGGCAGCCCCAGATGCTCTTTTGTTGTGGGGCTACAAGGTTCCCATCTGGTCTTCCTCTTTACAGGATCTGAGGAGATGTGGCTGATAGATGGGTGTGGATTCACCTCTGGGTGCTTAAGGTGGAGTCAGTGAGCCTCTGTCCTCTGGGGCAGGCTCCTAGCCACCAGGTGGTCACCTGGTACCCCACAGCCTTGAGTTTTATCTCTGTTTCCTTTCTGTGTGCTCTTGCTATGGCCACAGAGATCTCTCCCTAACACAGTTTACTAGCTGGTCTCTTATCTGGCAAGCTATGCCTCCTCTTCTAGGTGAATATACACACTCATGCATACCCACACTCAGGCATGCACACGCCCATGCAGCATCCGCACTCCCAACGCTGGATCCTGACACCTCAGCCTTTCTCCAGTCCTTCTGCATTTACTCCCTCCTCTCATTGGGGCTGCATCCTGCTCATCTCCCACTTACTCCCCTCTTTTCTCCAGGAAGTCTTCCTGCCCATACAGCATCCATCCATCGCTGGCTTGTCTGGACCACACACCCAAGGGACCCTGCCACTAACACACAACTTCTTCACAGACTCAGCCACTAATGCAGGTGGGGGAAGGGTGAATGGGAAAGGACTTGAATGGTAGTCATGATGTTTCTCATTTCTCAGATGTGTGAGCCCCATGTCCACCCAGGGACAGGGTAGCAAGCTGCTTTCTGAATTAGTATTCTCTCGAGGAACAGAACCTATAATTACGAATTGGATGGGCATTCTTCATACAGAGGAAAGTGACCACTCGAAGGGGACAGATTGTGACACTGAAAGGCTAGGTGCCTGCCCTGTGACCTTGGGAGCCAGCATCGCCTCCTCTGGGGTACTCATGAATAGCCATGACTGGCCACAGTTGGCAATGACCTGGCAATGCGTGTTTCCCAAAGGCTTTGGGATCCTCCCCATAAAGCACCCGCTTGCCAGGCTGAATCTTCAAGTTTACCAGGCTCATTTGCATGACTTTACCCAGATACTTTTCTCTGATGGTTGGTTGTGCAAAAGGAGAACAGCAGAGTCATTGTCAAGGGCTTGTCATGCCCAGCTGCTTCCTGTCAATTACGGATGCTTCTCTCCAGCTCTGGACTCAGGCCTGGCCAAGACACACATCCTTGCCTTTTCATTCTCTTCCCCAGAAGAAACACTGAAGTCAATTTATGCAAATTGCCATGCAGATTTCCTCTGTAGACTTTATTGCTGTATTTTGTCAGAATGTGGATGCAAAATTATATTTCATAATAAATGCACGGAGCCAAGAAGATTTCAACAAGTGCCGTAGGGAACATCTTGCTCGGAGATGAGCTGCGCTGGTGGAAGTTCCATCTAGAGGAATGCACGGTAGCATGCCATCATTTGAGCCCCTGTTGGTAGTGTTTAAAACCACACGCAGAGGAAGATAAATGGTGGGGAGGAAGTCTGTGCTTGTTAATATTCCTTGCGTGTGTAAAATAAAGCGGTGACCATTTTTTTCACAGGCAGTGCATTAGCATTGCCAGGTTTGGGGGCCACGTACCACAATAGAGTACACTGCAGTCTCCTTCAGAGAGGACATGGTGCCACGCAGGCAGAGTAGGCACAGCCTTGCAAGGGGATCGTGGGGTTTCCAGGCTGGCAGGAGACTCTCCAAGAACATGCCTGTTGTCCGTGTGTCTTGGTGTCCCATCCCCCGTGGAGTGCAGAAATCATTTGTTCCATACCTCACAAGATCAAAGAACAAAACATCTGCGCTGACCGTGACTCCTTGGCACAGTGGAAGATGGGTGTTGCCTCGTCTCAGACCCACCTTTCTGAAGCTCGGCCTTTGCTGAAGCCCCGGGAACACTAGACCATCAGGGTGTTGATAAGGATTAGGGGTACAAAAGTTCCTAAGGGGAGGGAGGTGGAGCAGATTAGGAAAACCCAGTTTCTGCTTCTCCTGGGTAGGACTTAGCAGAGCCTTTAATGTGCCACTGGAGGCTGGGAAAGGAACCATTTCCCCAGAGTACTGGCTCACTGCTCACCTTCATCCTGAGCAGAAATGCTCAGGGTCATGTCACCTAAGCAGACAGACGCTGACAGTCTCCATGGGCTTGGCTGCAGCTTTGCTTGCACAGCCCTGTGTCAGTTGGCTTCTGCTAACAATGGCTCGTTTTTGTTTATGTGGCATAGAACAGAATGAAGTGCCTCTGCAGAAGTCTTTTTGCTGGCTTTGGTCCAACAGCCCTTCCAGGGAGCTCTGGTGCTTTCAGTTGAGAGATGAGGGACTTGAGGGCTAGGGAAGCTCATCAGACTGCGTAGCTCAATAGGTAGAGTCTAGCTAGCATGCGGAAACCTTGGCTCCTCGGTATGAAGCCTGAGTGTGGAGGATAAGTTCAAAGCCATCCTAAGCAACATAGCCAGTTAAAGGCCAGCTCGGGAACAGGGAATACAATAGATCCTACCTCAGTACAAACAAACAAAAAACAACAAATTTATACTGGTGCCCCCTGGCCACCTGAGTGATGGCTTGGCAGCCTCTCTGGGGCTGGTGGTCTATCCTGAGTGGTACTGATAGACACACCCTGAGTGTGCTTTCTTTCCAAAGATCCCTCATCACCTTGGCCTCGGACAGTGCTAGGGCTATGTGTATATCAGGGTTCCTGACTTCCTTCACGGCAGAAACCCCGACCCCCCTTCTCACTCATACCAGCATAAGACACACATTCATGCCTTTGTACAAATAAAAGCCTGCGTGACCCCATTACCATGCATTACACACACACACACACACACACACACACCAATACCAATACCAATACGCAGCTCTCCTGTGTGACATCTGCTGACCCTTGAGAAGGAACTGATCAAAAGGAGCCACCAAGGATGCCAAGGCCTCTCCAATTAGTTCCTTGTTCTTCTTACCTGGTGTCTCCTTCCTCTAGCGCTCACCTGAAGTGGAGGCTTCCTTTACAACTAACTGCAGATGTGAAGGAGGAAAACACTAGCTCCACGAGTGGGGGCGCAGAGCTCAGTGTGGCACAAACACCACCTGGGGCTCAACATTTGATCCCAGTTCCCGAGTGACCACAGGAAAAGGAAACTGCACATGGTTCCTATAAGGTACTGTGAGGCCCACCTCCCCCGCAGGCTATCTTTGAATGCTTGGTTTCCAGCAGGTAGGGATGTTGGGGAAGTTGTGGGCCCTCTAGGATGTGGGTCCTAGTAGGGGAAGTGGGTGTCTGTAGGGAAGGCAGCATGCAGTGCATTAGGGTTATGACCTGGCTCCAGTTCCAGCCTGAGCTCTGCTACCTGGTCGACCTTGGTGTGTGCAAACAGCTTCACACTCCCACCTGCCGTGGGTGGGAGCTGGTCTCACCACCAGATGGACTGTAGCCCCTACACAGCCAAACTAGAACCTTCCTCCCTGAAGTTCTTACTGTCAGGTGTTCTGCCTCAGCAACAGAAAAGCCACTAATGCAGAGGGTTTCCTGGGTGGGTAGTGGTGGGGACAGCGGGATGGAGACCCCTCACGTGGCAATCTGTGCAGCTCACAGACCTCCAAAGGGTACTGCCTGCCTCCTCGCTTCACTTGCCGCTAGCGCCATTTTGTACTGTGTGGGCAATCTGAGGTCCATGGCCTCTGCGGTCTGAGTTGAAGCAGGTCAGAGCCTGTACGTCCATGCTGAATAGCAATTAAAACTTTGAGAGCCCAGGAGCTTCCCTTGCTACACTCTAGCCATCCCTGCTCATTCCCTGTGAGAATGCCAGTCAGTCTGGATCTAGCCTCATGGCTCCCCACTTAGGTAACACTCATGAGTGAAACTCATGTCGTGTCTGTTTTCGCTCGTTCTTGTGGTATGGTTGTGACCACCCTCTCTGGACTCTGCCCCACGGGAGTCAGCCTGCATCAGCTTCTTTTCCACAGACATCACTACAAACCCAACAGAGACAGTCTAATATAGAAAGTACTGGTTTGGGCACGTGTGGTTTCAGAGATGCTAGTCGATCATGGTGGAGAGCACACAAGAGCGAAGCAGTTCACATCATGGTGGCCAAGAAGCAGCGGGGGCGTACAGGAAGGAGTCTGGGCAGGGACACACGCCTGGTGACATTTTCTCCACCTAGCTCCCGTCTCATGCTCCTTAGTGCTTTCAAATAATCCCATCATCTTAGGAACCGCAAAGGATTGTTCCATTGATCAGGCCAGATCCTCGTGACCTGATCATCTCTGGAAATAGCATTACACACACACCTGGAGATGTGCGTTATTTTCCTAGGTGTTTCTCAATCTTTTTTTTAATTTGAAGTATCTTCCATAGGCTTATATTTTGAATGCTTATTTCCCCAGCCTCTGCCACTATTTTGAGTGACTGCTCTGTCTTTAAAAGGTGGGGCTCTGTCTGGTGGAAATGAGTCACTGGGGGTGGGCCTTTGGAGATTATATCCAACTTCTTCCTGTGTTGTTCTCTGCTTCCTGACCTGCTGTGATGTGAACAGCTTTGGCCATATTATGCTACTACCATGATATCCTGCCCCAGCATGTGGGACCAGGCCACCATGGACTGCAGTCTGGGAAACTATAAGCCAAAAAAAAAAGGGTCCCATCATTGAGTTCTTGTTTCTGTCAGGTGTTTTGGTTGCAGTGATCCTAGAGTATGCACTACTCAAGTCAGCAGAGTTAACCATTGCCCAGTCCACGAGGTCTTCTTTATGCTCTCACCTAATGCCCACGTGCCAGCTGCAGAGAAGACGCATCGCAGTCCTTGTCACCCTGCTGGCTCACTATGAGACTTTGGAAAAGTCACAGCTTGTCTCTGAAATCCTGGTTTGTCATCTGAAAAGTGAAGGTGTGTCCCCACGTATACAAGCCACTCCACTTGTTAAAGCCTTGCCTCAGCCACACAGCCTTCCTGTGTCTCTCAACATCTACCAAGTCCAACATGTCCTCAGTATCATCCACGTGTGTCCCTCCCTCTGGAGTCTGCTCTCTCTCCTTGCCTGTCTCCCAGACCTGCGCAACAAATGTTGGCATGTCTTCCTGGCATCTGTCCCACCTGTCATCCAGAATGACCTTTCTAGAGTGCTGGGTACTAGGAAGTCCTTCCAAATTTCCACTTCATCCAGTTCTCTGGTTTTACCATGTCATCTCCTCGTGTCCCCTTTACCAGCCATTAGTCCCCACTGTTTTCCATTTTCTGAAGAAAACGTGTGGCTTCATACTTCAGGGTAGTCTCTTCTACAACACTGTCCTGCCTCACCCGTATCCTGTGTCCTAGCCCTTCCAGAAGACTCTAGGTTCCCACTGACATCATTATTTCCTTTCCACCTGAGGGACTTCATTTTAACATAGACTCTTTGTTCACATTTATTCAAAAATGCTTTAGTTTATCTGCACATTGGAAGAACTTCTTGCTGGATTTAAAATTCCAGCTCTACTTGCTATTCATAGTCATGGTCGTTGCTATCACCATGCCCTCCCTTGGTTATCACATGTCATTTCCCTCTGGCTGCCCTCAAGATTTTATCTTTTGTTTGGTATTCATTGATTTTTTAAAATTATGTACATATGTGCCTGTGTGTGTGTGTGTGTGTGTGTGTGTGTGTGGAGAGGTGCATGCCATGGCACATGTGTGGCCATCAGAGGACAACTTTGTGGAGTTAGTTTTCTCTCTTCTACCATGTGGGTTCCCAGGATCAAACTGAGGTGGTATGGTTTGGTAGCAGACACTTTACCTGCCATCTTGCTGTCCCAGATCTGTGTCTCTGTTAGAAAAATAATTTTCTTTCTGCGTTTGGGCATAATAGTATTGACCATTTTAAAATATTTCCTCCTACTTTCAGCACCTAAATTGACTCAGGAGAGAACTTCATCGATTTATTTTTCTCGAGTCTGGCTCTCATTTTCCTAACCCCTCTTGTCTGCTCAAGTGAGATTCTGTCCTGCACATTGTGCTTGCGACTGGATTCTGCTTGCAGTTTTGAGCAGAGCTGTTTCTGTCCCGTGCTGGGCAGCAACAACACATTCTGTTCCATTTTTTTTTATTTTGTTTTGTTGCCAGCCTTGGGTTGGTTCCTTGGGGTCTTCTTACCTCATCCAGTGTATGACAGCATTTATATGCAGACGTCAGAGTCTCTTCTCTGTGGCTGTCTCGTGTCTAGGGTTTTCCGCACTTGTTATCAACTGTGGTAGGTTTGCATTATGTCCTCTTATTTGTCAACCAGTATGACTTGGGTTTCTGTACAAATCTGCGCCACCCCTTGGCTGCAGCTGGGGATGCCACTGGGTGAGAAGTCATAAAGAAATAGGAAACTCAGCCAGCGCTCCCCTTTAAGTGAGTGCTGACTCATTCTAGTTTCTGCCTGTGCTTTCTGGTGCCTTCACTCACCTGGTAGTTCTAATTGGTTCATAGTTAATGATAGTAATCAAAAGGGTTAGACGAACTCTCGTAAGATGAGAACCAGAACTCCCCTTCCTCCCTCTGAGGTGTTTCTCCCTGAACCTCCCATCCTCCAGCGTTCCCCATCCTCTGCCTAATGAGGAGATGACATGTACTACGGCTTATGAGACACTGGCCAAGCAGGGCCTGCTGCTCTGGACCCTCAGAGCCTTCCTGTGCTGCCTCTTCCCCATCGACTGTGAGTGGCCGTTCTCTGCATCATCTTCTCCACAAAGTCAGCCTCCTCGGGGGCAGGGGCCAGGGATTTTTATAGCACACAGTAGGCACTCAAGAGTGAAGTGGCTTGACTGTTAATTATTTACACCATCTGCCATACACACACACACACACAAAATGCTGCCTAGGGGAAACCATGACCGCCTTCTTTGGGAGAGACAGACTCCAGCTGGCAGTGGTGTGGGGCCTGCTGCTGCTCGTGTCTGGGAAATAGATGGTGCCCAGGAGCTAGAAATGTTCTGGTCATGGAGACCCAGCCAAGTCTCTCTTTCAAACCCTTCCCCTTCTGTCCTTTGAGGGTTCATTTTACTTATTTCTACTAAAGTGCAAATGAGCTTCCTCTTAAGTGGGCTCTGCTGAGCTGTTATGGCTAATTATTACCCCTTTCTGACAGTAGGGAGCCAGATAGGCTGTGATGCCAGGGAACCACAGTGACAGCTTCAGAAACGGGACTTCTAGAAGCAGAAGGAGTACAGTTCACTCGCCCGTATCAGATTTCAGTGTCAGGGAGACCTGGATTCGGATCCTCGCTCTGCTACCCGTACTGTGTGACCTTGGTTCTGAGTGAGCCTGGTCCCTGTGCATAACACCTCATCCACTAACGTTGTCATTGTCTTCTTAGAGCCTTGTTATCAATCTGTTTCCCTTGGAGAACACAGCCTCCTCAGACCCGGATCACAGCACAGAGCAGTTCTGTGCATGCTTCACTGAGCAAGAGAATATTCTGAGAACTCCTCGTAGTTCTAATTCCCAGACTGACATCCAGAGCTTGTGCTTGCATCTGCCTGAGTGGGATCAGGAATCTCAGTGTCAGAAAAGCTCCCAGGGTAATTCTGAAGCACGTGATCAGCAGGCTGCAGGCTGAGAGTCACCCCATCTTTTGACTGGTGGCTGAGATTAGCCAATTGGAGAAAGTACTGAATGCTCTCTGGGCTGGCCTGAGAGTTCAGAATGTGGTTTGCAGAGGAGAAGCATCTCAGATTCTAAAGGAATACTGACCGTGGAAGGGCAAGGGAGGAACAGCATCAGAAAAAGACACATAGAGTGACCTGGGAGGGGCCTGCAGGCTGATTCGGTGGGTGGGCAAAGGTGCCTATGCCAAAGCCTGATGACCTGAGTTTGATCCCCAGACACACATGGTGGAAAGAGAGAACCAGCTCCTGCAGATTGCCCTCTGACCTTCACACGAGAGCTATGGCATGCATGGATTCACAAATATGTACAAAAAATAAATGCAGATTAGCATGGGTATTTCAAACAGCCTTATTCCATGGTACAAAGTCAAGCTGGGGAGGGAGTATATGAGGCCTTGAAAAGCCAGTGGCAGGTCCCAAACAGTCAACCACACATGTTTAGATGGTTTCCTGGGAGCAGCAGGGAGGAATGGAGTCAGTTTTTACTTTGTATACTCCCCCCC
>LOEQ01000281.1:246200-261035 GCA_001685075.1 Bramus lutescens
GTCCTGGATGTCGGCGGTGTCAGCATCCCCTCGTCCACCCTTGGCACTACACTCCAGGAACTCCACCTTGAGGGGCAACTGGGAGAATTCGAATTCTTTGCCTTTTTTCCCCAGCAGAATAGGTGCAGTACCGGAACTGTCCAGTGTGCTGGGAGCAGCAGAGCGGGTGACCCGTAAGGTGTTGCTGTGGGCAAAGGGACAAGTCAGAGGCAATCATCAGTACCCATTAAAGACTGATAGGCTAACCGTCAATTTGCTATTAACACTGCTGACTTATCCTTTATATCCACGAACCACTGTTTCAGATAACAGGTCAGATGGGTCCAACCTGTCTATTAGCCAGATGTCAGGGGGTTAGGAGACCAAGGTGCCACCAGCTCTTTTAAACCTAATTTCACTTCTAAGATCTGAATGACACCATAGAAAATTCAGTTTTAAATGCATGCTGTTTTATAAAAACTCAAGGTTTGGAAACTTCAGCACGGGGAGATAGGGAGCTTTTTATCGTGAGTCTTCTTGGATATAAAGTTCATACATATGCAGACTTCAGTCTCATCCATCCTGCTTGTTTCTAAGTAGAAAAACCTTCCCAAATTAAGCCACTTTACTGCCAGCTGCTGGTCCTGTTAGAGAGCACACAGGCAAATGCTGACTGACTTCCTGCCAGGGACTAATATTTATAAATACTAGATCCAACTAAAATAGCAAGCTGGGCATGGTGGTGCACACATTTAAAATAATTCCAGCACTTGGGAGGCAGAGGCAGGCGATCTCTGTGTACGAGGTCAGCCTGGTCTAGAGAGTGAGTTCCAGGACAGTGAGGGCTACATAAGACCCTGTCTGNNNNAAAAAAAAAAAAAAACAGGCTTTACTCTTACAAAAGCAGTAAGAAAATGTAAATGGGTTTTCTGTGCTGGACTTTTCTTCTGCAAAATAGCTTTTTAGTTCCTAGAAATAGGAACCGCATGGAAGCCTGCTAGATTCCTTAATGCTCAGTTTATCTCACTCAAATTACAAGCTTTTCGACACTAAGATAAATAATATTGCCAATAGCTTGAAAACAATGTAAGAAATTACAAGACAGTAACATAGATTTTTATATTCTTCCTAAGTATTCTCGTTCTGTCAAAAATAACAATGTAATTTGGCTACAATTTTTTATTTTATGAGTTTCTCTGTAGCTTTGGAGTCTGTCCTAGAACTCACTCTGAAGACCAGGCTGACCTTGAACTCACAGAGATCCGGCCATAGTCTCTACCTTCTGACTGCTGTAATTAAAGGCATGCACCATCAGCGCCAGGCCTAATTTTTAAATTTTATTTTCTGGGACAGGCTCTCACTATATAGGCCAGGCAGGCCTGGGACGCTTGGCTTCCCTGCTTCCAGAGTCCTGGGACTATAGGTTTGCGGGACCACACCCAGCTTCCAATAGCTTTTAATTTTTTTACTTCCCTTTTCTTCTGACCCTCAGTTTTTATTTAATGTTACTATTTTACATATTATTTGTACCTTTTAACACTGTTTTACATGCCTTACTATGTGAACAAATAGTTTCATTCACTGAAATAAAATTATTTTAAACTTAGTGTCTTAAGTCTCAAACCTTCCAGCTATAAAAGAACAAAATGAGCTGATAGTTTCAGTAAGTCATGAAATTTTAAACCAGCTATAAACATCATTAGTTTTTTTTAGAATTCCACTAATTCTTTCATAGATTATTTAACACATACATTCCATACTAATCGTGACTATAATTCTGATAACCACACACAACCAGAGGACTTCAGCCATTGGACGCTTGGGCGCAGGAACATTTGCCAGCAGTGCGTGCACTTACAGTTCCTTTTCAAGCTGCTGCTGAATTAACTTCGCTGATTTTGCCATTGCGATATCTGGGGGGGAAATAAGAGCATTGTTCTAGTTTAAACCACAATGTGTCTTTGCCCTGGATTTCTAGCACAAAAAGAAAATTCCTATTTATTCCAAGAAGATTACCTCCCATTCCTTTGTTAAATCATTTCTTTTAATTTATTTTAACTTTATTTTATGTGCATTGGTGTGAAGGGGTCAGATCCCAGGAAACGAGTTACAGACAGTTTTGAGCTGCCATGTGGGGGCTAAGAATTGAACCCAGGTCCTCTGGAAGAGCAGACAGTGCTCTTAACCGCTATACCATCTCTCCAGCCCCATTAAATCATTTTTTGTTATGCTATTTCTTTCTCTGTCAAAGTAAATGCTGTATTTGTAGTTTTTTGAAAAATGCTTTAAAACATTAAATGCAATAAGACATATTCTAGTGCTGTCAATAAAACTAAGTAAGCTTGAGCTTTCCATGCCGTACAATCCTTTCAAGCTTAAACCTGTCCACCAGCACTGTGACTGACATTTGATGAGAACTTTCAACACGCAACGCCTTATTTACCTTTTAAAGAGAACCTCATACAACCAGCTAATTTTTAGAAGCTGTGGCAAGCATGAAGTACACTGTAGGTTAGAAACAAGCCCAGGAGGGCACAAAGCCCAAGCCAATAGGTATTGAATGCCCTCCTTATACAAAACAGAGAAAGGTAAGAGCTGGGCCTGAAGAGGTAGCTCAGCGGTAAAACTGGCTGCTCTTTCAGAGGATCTAGGTTCGATTCCCAGCACCCACATGGCAACTCACAATTGTCTAACTCCAGTCCCGCAGATCCAAAGCCCTCTTCTAATTTCCTCATGTACCAGGTATGAATACTGTTCACATATATGTAGGCAAAACACCTACACATAAAAATTATTTTTGATATTTTATTTTTTAAAAGATTTGTTTATTATGTATAGTGTTCTGCCTGTAAGCATGCCTACACACCAGAAGAGGGCACCATATCTCATAGATGGTTGTGAGCCACCATGTGGTTGCTGGAATTAAACTCATGACCTCTGGAGGAGCAGCCACTGCTCTTAACCTCTAAACTATCTCTCCTGCCCCTAAAAATAATTTTAAAATAATACCCTCAGCAGGTATTATTATAATTTAAAAAAAAATCACTTCTGAAAATACTCCAGACTCCTAGGACATGTAGATGTGAGAGAGCTCTGAAAGACCAACTATCCTGGGTTACTTGAACTGGGCCCAGAACTGAAGCCTGCTGACCCAAGTGTGAACCCCAGAAGGGGTTGCAGTTTCCTCTGGTGAAACCTGCTCAGTGGTAAAGCTGTTTTACAGAGACCCCCCAAAATCTCCAGAAGTGACAGTATGCAACCTCACAAACTAACATTTGGTAAAGTAAAATAATTTAGGATCTTCAAAATAAAAAGCACTGTATTATGAAAAAGGTTATAACAACACTTGGTTGCCAGTCCTTAGGGCAGCCTGGTAAAAAGACTGGGAAATAGTAATAGATGAAGATTTAATCCCTTAATTTGTGACACCCCTGTGCCCCATGCTCAACAGTAACAACTGCAGGTAAATGAACTAATTCTCAGTAGCCATCCTGGACCAACCCACTGCCGTCGCCAGGAAGCACCTTGCTTATTACAGGCTATTAAGAAGAATGGTGCGTTCTTCAGTCCCATGCTGTCGATGAGGACCTGATACAGGAACTCGGCCACATCTTTCACCTCCCGCTGGAATGCTGCACTGTCTACCACGAACACCACAGCCCTGCAGTGAGTTAAAGGGAAGAGGCACATGAGTACACAGTAAGTGGGAGCCACAGGACAAGACCCCTGATCTCTCTAGACTCAGCCCTCTGTCAAACACACACAAGCACACACACACCTTGACATAATATTAGCAATAATCATAATCATAAAGCTGTTGAGAAACTAAAGGACACAAGAAATGGTGTCTGCTCAAGGGCCAGGAAATCATCCTATAGTCCACAATGGAGTAAGAACAAAGAGGAAGACATTTGAACAAGACTACAGGACAACAGAAAGCTGAACCAACAAAACACACAAACAGCACAGACCGTTGGGCTAAAGGAGTGTGCTGACCGTACAGATAAAGCACACCTTGGAAAGAGTACATGCGGAGGGTGAGCTGTGGAAAGCCAGGTCAGAGATGACACACTGACAAGTACAGTTTGTTTTCCTGTCCTACAAAGACTACTGGTACCTAAGTGAAGACAGACAACTCTTAGGATGGTAACTCAAGAAGAATTATGAGCACATGGGGCTAACCTCAGGCAACAGCAATAACAATCATCCTGTAGCAGAAATGAAGCCATTAGAACTACAGACAACAGGTCCTAGGGGTCAGGAGCGTGAAGGCCCAAGTAAAGAGGGGTGTGCAGCGGCTAAGAGGCCCTGGGCAGCCACACCAAACACCCTGCACAAAGCCTCCAGCTCAAAGGCAGGCTAATGGAGGCTGTGATTAGAAAATTTCCCAAGAACTACAACACCTGTCTCCAACACCTCACAGCTGCCATGCATAAGTTGATGCTCTCCCTGTACTAAGACCCTAAGAGAAGGTTACATAAAAACCGGGCCAGATTCATCAAGCCCCATGATATCAACAGATGGAAATAACGCTGGAGTCTACCTTTCGCATCTTAAAGTAGCAAAGATTGTCAACCCCATCAGTGACACCCATTCCCTTGAAGGAGGGGTTCTGGATCACACAGATGAAAGCATGCAGTTCCAACACAGAATATCCAGAACCCCCAAATTGGAGTCTAGAGTGACCTAAGCAAATAGTCATGGAGGCTAGAATACTTGCACCGCAGGCACAAAGTCTCGGATCCATCCCAGCCAGCATGAAACCAGACAAAGCACATTCCTGTAATCCTAGCACCAAGGAGGTAGAGGCAGCAGATCATAAACTCAAGGTCTTCTTTGGCTAAATATGAGTTCAAGACCAGTTTGAGCTACATGAGGCCCTGCCTCCAAAAAAAACCCCCACCAAAGTTACAATAAAATCTATGTTTAAAATTATTTTAGAGAATACTAGAAACAAAAAGAAGCAGGTATACTTTTAAAGGGTATTTTAAAGACTACATCATAAAAATAGCATATGAAATTAGCAACTCAGTGGAAACCTAAGCAGATATAACTTAGCTGTAAAGAACACAGCAAACTAGACAGTAGATCTGAGGGCTCACACAACACTCAAGGGAAAAGGATTTCTTAGATAAACTAGCTAAGAGTCGGCAGAGAGAAGGATCAAAAATGTCAGCAGAGTCCCACGCTGTGACAAATGAGAAAGAACAGACAGTGCCATCTGTCGGCATAACAGGGTTTGATGAACTGGCCCAAGTTTCATGCTAATCTTTCACTGGGGTCTTATGCCTGCAGTGTCCACTTGTGCCCTACAGCTGTGAGGCAGGAAGCCAGCTGTTTCAGTTTCTTAGCCTGCTTTTGAGTGGGAGGCTTTGTTCAGTGTGGCTGGCCCAGCTGCGCGGGACCTGTCAGCCACTGCACTGGACAGAGGACAACGTCCTTTGGTGTAGGGTGTGGTACACTTGAATTCCAAATACCACGAAGCCAAAGACAGACGTCCCGTAGGAAAATGACACTGAGAAAAACCTGAAAGGAAGGAGCAGAATCTGGCAAAGAGCAAAGAAAACAGAGGGTTTACTTTAAGTACCCACCGGACAGGAGAAAAGTGGCCATCACTGGCAGTCACAGAGGCGCACCCCCAAATAACAGATGGTCTGATGAAGATGAAAACACGGGTGCTTACAGTTCACCAAAAGGAAATGGGTGTGTATTGGATGCTGTTATTTATTGTTTAAAAAAGGGCAGGAATCCAAGAAAGAGTGAAAAATAATTTAAAATCAGTGATGGGAAAAGAATCTTAAGGAAGAAGCAGAATTTTTAGAAATGGCCCACGGGGCGCAAGAGATGGCTCCAAAGATAAGAGGACCTGCTGCTCTTGCAGAGGACAAAGGTTAAGTTCCCAGTACCCACATCCAGCAGTTCACAACTGCTTGTAACTCAGTTCAGGGGATCCAGCACCATGTTCTGGTCCTTCAGGAACATGCACATATATGATGTACAAACATACACACAGGTGCATGCACACAAATTTTTTAAAAAAAATCTTAAAAAAGTCACAGATCATAGTATTTTCAATTCCCTTGAATTATAACTGAAGTTTCTGTGAACTTAGTTTTATCTTATATGCTACATATTCTATTTATTCAAAATACTTGGATAACAGAGTATAATTATACTACAAACTGTAAATTATTTGCAATTAGTAACAGAAAAAAACTGGTTTCGAGACAGTTTCACTATATTGCTTAGGCAGGTCTCAAACTTGCCATCCCCCTGCCTCAGTCTCTTAAGTACTAAAAGAACACTCTATTATGGCCAAATTTAGCAGTTCTAGGTTTATCTTAATTGTCTGAGGAATAAAAATTGCATTCTCATCTGTGACAAATTGCTCATCACCATCTTTTTGTGGCAAGAAGCAATGACAAAATCTAAGTCTAGAATGCTCAACAAAAAGGAAGCTAAGATACCATCAGTCAAAAACATGAATACCTCAGGTACAATACTGCCAATTAAACTATCACAACATCATTTCCAAATTGCTTTCCAAATCTAGTTATTAAAATATGCCTTCACATCATTGAAATGTATCATATAAATTTACCTCTTCAGTTCTTAATCAGTGTTAGACAGCAAACATGAAGAAAGCCTTTAAAACTAGAGCGTTCAGATTTTAGGAAAGAACTTAAGAATCGATTGGCAGGAGGACTTACATTAAGAATAGCTCTCGAGGTATTGACTTGACTTGCTGGGTTGCCATGCTGCCTCTAGCTTTTGGCGGGTTATACAAGGAAGATAAGGACCGTTTCTATACCATGCTTCCTACAAAGTGGACTGCTCCAAACCCACTAGAGGGAAAACAACCAGCAAACAACAGGCTACAAAGCTGTTGTAAGAGCATGCTGCTACTGTAGGGGTGTGGAAGCCTCATCACCCCAAGCCTGGCACTGTGTGACACTCTACTGAGCTCTGAGCCACAGAATGCCAGTCAGCATCTAGTGTGGAAATCAGCTAGGACTTCAAAACAGACCCGCACTTACGGAATACAGCTTCTGGTGCTTTACAGGAGCCAAGCCAGGCCTCTCAGGCCGGCCTTTCTGACAATACCAGCTGTGTGTTATTCATGCAAATAATTAGCAGTTATACCCAGAGATACCCAGCTAACATCCACTGCATTATGTACAGAACATGCCTAAGAATTTATGAAAGTTGGGTGTGGTGGTGCAAGCTCTTAATCCCAGTGAGGCAGAGGCAGGCAGATCTCTCAGTTTGATGCCAGCCTGGTCTACAGAGCAAGTTCCTGGACAGCCAGGGCTATACAGAGAAACCCTGTCTCGAAAATCAAAACACAAAGAAAATTCCTTTTCCAGACTCTAACAGCTCTAATATATCATCAAGTCTACCTTTATTTAGAGTTAGGGGATATTGAGATGGCCCAACAGTTCTGAGTGTGTTCTGCTCTCGCATAGTTCAGTTCCCAGCACCCATGTTGGGAAATTCATAACCACTTGTAACCCCAGCTCCAGGAGATTTAACACCCTCCTCTGGCCTTCACATATACCTCCACAGAAGTGCACACAGCCAGCCTCACATGCATATGGTTAAAAACAATTTTTTAAAACAGTATCTTCAGAGTTACCATGAAATTTAATCATGTTAATGGGAGTAACACTCCCTGAGAAACTCTCCTACAGTCTTCACAATCCTAACACCCCAATGGATACTCCAAACGTAAACCTTTCCACCCCAGGGCACCATGGCGTCAGAATCTTAACAGAGGAAGCATCATGAATGGATGCTAACATGGTCAACACTTACACAAACCCATGCCACTTCCTCCCTAACTTACCTGGCTGAAGACTTAAAGCGATCTAAGAACTGAAGCCTCAAGCTCTCGTGCCCAGGGAGGTCAATCAAAGTCAGGCTATTGCCCTGAGGACAAGAGTGAGATTAGGTCAGCCTTGGGTTCCAAGAGGATAAATCTGCACCATCAGATCACAGGCAGCACATGGGTGCTGTGCTAATGAATCATGCAAATGATCACTGCAGACAGCGAGTCAGAGGGATGTCTGTGGAGCGCTAACCGTCAACACCAATGGAGAAGAATGCTTGATGAGTATGCACGAGGCACAGAAAGAAAAACAATAAAAAATAGGGGCTGGGGAAGATAGCCCAGTTGGTAAAACGATCTGAGTTTTATTCCAAAAACCTACATTAAGAGAAAAAAAAAAAAAGGTCCAGTGTGGTAGGGCTACTTTTTGCCCCAACACTGGGGAAGCACAGACAGGCAGATCCCTGAAGTTCTCTGATCAGCCAGCCTAGCCTACTTTGTGAGTTCCAGGACAGCGAACAGACCATGTCTCAAAAACCAATGTGTATGGCATCCTAAGGAACAACACACCCAAGCTTGACCTCTGCACACATTCCTGCACGCCCCACATTATTGCCCCCCCATACTAAATAAAAGCTCTGGCAACAAAACAGCATGGTTCCTGACATGAAATGAATAATGCAATGTAAAATTATGTAAGATGTATAAAATTACAATGTAAATAAGTGTTTGGTTGGTTGTTTTGAGACAGGGTTTCACTATGTAGCCCTGGCTGTCCTGGACTCACTCTGTAGACTAGGCTGGTCTCAAACTTGGAGAGATCTGCCTGCCTCTACCTCTTGAGTGCTGGGATTAATGATGTTCACCACCACCACGCAGTTTAATAAATGTTTGTAAGAGAATGAAGACACCTTACTGTCTGAAGAAATCATGGAAGCACAGTCTACCCAAGGCTTAGGAAATACACTAATATGAGTATAAGCAAACTCATATGAAAACTGGTAAATATTCACAAACAATGTAAAGTAAAAACATACAATTTACAGCATGTATTACAATGAATGAGATTCTCAATCTTAATGAAATATCCACAATTTTGACTTTTGAGTTTTAGATATTTGTACATTAGGTTCACCATTTATTTGTTCCAATTCTGTCGGTATTTTGTTTGAATTCCTGGCCCCCTACTTAGCAAACTCACTATGCACCCTAGGAGTGCTAGTCACTATCCTACAACCTCATCCTTGGAACATGCTATTGTAGACATAAATAAAACTATCAGGTGTGGTCTGGCACATCTGATGGATGATTCAGAACCACCCATCAATTCTCACACTGACCTAATTCTCAAGCAGCTATGACCATGATGTCTGCAGAAGGAAGTCAGTACCACATACAGACTGGGCACAACCCTCTGGATTCATTATGCCGTTCTGGGTAGCCTGCCCGAACCTTCACCGACAACAAACATGTCTAACAGCTTTGCCGCTCTGTGCCGGTGAGAGCATGGAGAGCCCATGCTGAGGTCTACCGCTCTCTTTCTGAAGCAGTACTAGCACTGAAACACACAGCGTTAGTGATCCAGAAGACACGACTGGGCACATTACTGCTTGGACTGGAACAGAACACCAGGGAGTGGGACAGAAAAGGGATGAGTGTTCTTTATGTTCAATGAAGCACAGTGCAGGCTCATGTGCCTGAGGAACATTGTCTATCAATTTTAATAAAGTATTTAAAATTATTTAACCCAATATGAAGTATTATTTCAGATTTATTTTTGTGTGTGTATATGTGTACATTTAATTGTGGATGACCATGAGGACCAGGAAAGGGCGTTAGATTCCCTGAAGTTACAGTTGTGAAATGTGGGATATGGGTACTAGGAACTAAACTCCAATACCTTGGAAGAGCAACAAGTGTTCTTCATTGTTGAGCCCCAGAATCAGGCTACAAAAATCCACCAATCCCAAGCCACCCTGGAACTCCCCCAGCCACCCAAGAAACCCTATATAAGCTCTGTACCCTGTTCAGTTTGCTGCTGCTTCTCACCCTAGAGGCAGTCACCTCCCTGGATTCTTCCTTCCCAACAAACGTCAAGTGAGGTCTGTTGTGCAGCGTGACTTTTTCGCTGGAGCAAGTCAGAGCGGAGCAGAACTGCAACCCTGTCTCTGGGGAAACTTTCCCCTAGCAGAGCAGAGCTGTTACACTCCAGGGAACTTACACAGAGCTGTGACACTTTTGCAGAAGACACCCTCCTTAGCAGAGCGGGGCTGTAACAGCTTCAATGGGGAAATCCTCCCCTTGCTGGAGCAGAGCTGTTACACTGCGCTGGGAACCTTTCCCTGGAGCAGGGCTGTACACAGCTACCTTACAGTGACTTTATGGTATTCCTTGGCTCCTAACTGCCAGGATACCTTCCCATCTGAGCTGCAATGCTTACAATAAGACCTTGTCTTAAAGACAAGAAAAAAATAAAGTTCTGGATCACAGAAGTACCACTGTAGAAAAAAAAAAAAAAGCTAAATGGCTGATCCTCTTATTTGCACAGTGCTTAATTCTGAAGGCACCAGAAAGGGGAGGAACAGGGGCTCTAAAATCACAACTCTAATTTGTGTATCACCTGATCATCCACCCATCCTTCCTTCCCTCATCAGCCACGGAGCCCTCCCCCCACCCAGCAAAGCTGTTAGCACTGTAATCAGCTCAGTAGTTCCCATCTACACCCTCCAGCTACACAGGTGCACAACAAGTTCTTCTGATTCTTCGTGGGTATTTTTGAAATGTACAGTGTGTAGCCATCACAATCATGCTCATAAAAGCAAAAGATTGTAGTAACATTAAATACTAACAACGCTCTGACTAAATAAAAATCTAACTTTGGGACAGCTTCTAAAGAAGTCAGGGTAGCAGAGACAGAAAATGAAAATTACTTTTTTAAAATTAAATCACTGCTTGGCCTATTAGCTCTAGCTTCTTATTGACTAGCTCTTACATCTTAATTTAACCCATTTCTATTAATCTGTGTATCACCACATGGCTATGGCTTACTGGCAAGGTTTTGTCTGGCATCTGTCTCTGGCAGGGCTACAAGGCGTCTCCCTGACTCCACCTTCTTTCTCCAAGCATTCAGTTTAGTTTTCCCTGCCTAGCTCTGTTCTGCCCTGCTATAGGCTCAAAGCAGTTTCTTTATTCATTAACCAATAAAAGTAACACATATACAGAAGGACTTCCCACACCATCTCAGTATTTTAAAAATATAAATTTTTCTTTATTTGGGTTTCTAATATGTTACTTTCATTATGTTGAGGTATACTACCTCTAGTCTTTTTTTTTTCTGAGCTTGAGTCTTTTATTAGACTCACAAACAGTAATTAGCATAGATGCTTTCAAGGCCACAATTTGTCTTTTCTTTTTTTTTTTTAATTGCTTTTAAGTAAATGATTATCCTATGGCTGTGTACTGCTCTTGTAGCAGAAAAAGACCTGATGCCCACTGAAACTCATGGTAACCTTGAACAGACAGAACCTAGGAAGAAAAAATTTTGTGACATAACCCTGTACATGTTATAAGGAGAGGCATGACAAAAATCTGCTACCAAGAATATGTTCTTCATAAAAGCAGGCTACAAATGATACCTACATCCCTACTCCTGTCAACTTGACACACACAGCTCACAGCCATCTGAGAAAAGCCTCAACAGAGTCCTATCAGACTGGCCTGTGGGCATGTCAGTAGGTCCTGTTCTTGATTACTACTTGATATAAGAGGGCCCAGCCCGNNGTTCCATCTCGAGGCAGGTGGTCCAGGAGCATGAAAAACTCAAGCTAAGTAAACCAAAGAGTGGGCCAGCAAGCAGCATTTCTGCATGGCTCCTGCTTCCGATCTCCAGTCTTGATTTCCCTGAATAATGGATCAGATTAAAACCTTTCCTCCCCAAGCTGCTTTTCCTCAGAATATTTTCTTTTCTTCTTCTTCTGTGTGTGTGTGTGTGTGTGTGTGTGTGTGTGTGTGGTTTTCCCAGACAGGGTTTCTCTGTTAACAGGCCTGACTGTCCTGGCATCTGCTTTGTAGACCAGGCTAACCCTGCCTCTGCCTCCCAAGTGCTAGGATTAAAGAAATGCACTACCACTGCCCATCTGTTTCCTTTTTTCAGAGTATTTTCTCACAGCAATGGAAATGAAACTAGACTTCACAGTAAGAAGAGTGTCAGATTCTAGTACAGTCCACAGACACCTTACCCTGTTGTTGTTGACTTTGTACGCAGCAGAACTGTCGGTTATCGAAGTCTGTGTGTCTCTGTAGTGGCCAGTTAGCAACTGTAAAAAACCAAGATGGACAGGATCTGGGTGAGCGCACTACAGTAACACCAAACCTAATAAAGAACACCATTTTAATTCTGTCAAGCACAAGGGCAAATGAATGAACGCTACTTGGAATAGTTGAAAAGGATCATACTGGTTTATTTTTAATCTACAGAAATTTAATTACAGGCTTTATTCCTCTTTGTTGCAGTGCCGGTGATCTAACCCAAAGCCTCAGACATGCCTCAAAAGCACTATATCACCAACTGACACCCTAGGCCAAATATTTTTTTCAAACAGCAAGGGGCCAAATTTACTGACCTGTAAACATTTAAACTACCAACAACTCAAGGTCTGAGGAGATGTTCCAGTGGATAAACATCTGCCATGCAAGCCTGACGACCTGAGTTCGGATCTTCTGAGCCCAATAAAAATAGATCTAGTAATGTACACATTCGTAATTCTAGTACCCTGATGGGGAGAACAGAAGGAGACGGGAATTTCCAGAAATTTAGACTAGCTCATCTGGTGCAGCAATGACAGAACACCAACACCGGTCATCCTCTGACCTTCACAGATGTGCACACATGTATCAGCATTCACACATGAACACACATACAAAGCAGATTAAATAATAATTTATACCTGCCAAAGGAAGAGTGGAAATTCTCCATAGTAAGACACGCTCAGTTAAAAAATACTGGCTACAGAAAACTGAGCATTAATTAAAGGAAGCCTCACTAGCTTCAACTATCGAAGGAGGGTCTTTCTCTCATGTCTTTGACAATGCTGAGCTAGAGCTAGCAACGCTAGAACTATTTTATGTCCCAACAAAAGTTACTGGGCTTCCTTTTTACTTTAAGTGGTGAAGAAAGAGTAATAAAGCAGGCTAAACTTAAAAGCGCACGTCTGTAGCCATTATATTCCAGGTCAGCCCAAAAAACTGAGACAGCATCTTCCATCGTGTGTGTGTGTGTGTGTGTGTGTGTGTGTGTGTGTGTCTACACTAGAGGCTGTCGGAAGTCTTTACTCAGTCACTCTCCACCTTGAGGCTGTGTTCACTCACTGAACCTAGAGCTCACCAACTAGCAAGGCTTGTTGGCCAAGGAATTCCAGGCGTCCACTGTCTCTACTGGGATTACAAGCACCTCTGGGTACGGCTTTTATGTGGATTCCAGGGATCCAAACTTAGGTCCTCATTTTTGCCAGGCAAGCTCGATGGCCTGGGCCACCTCCCCAGCCCCAGACCATATATTCTACCGGTATCATCCAACTCAGCAAAGACATTCGTTGCCCATGCCACTGACGAGTGAAGTCTGGCATACATCTTCAACATTTCCCTGCCATCCTTTAAACTAAAAAACCTATCAGCCAAAATTCATGCCATGGATCACTTTCAGGGAGTGACCGTGAACTTATTGAGGAATCAGTCAGCAGGCTAGGATGCAAATGTCTTCACCCAGTCTTGGTTCAACTGCAATCACAACATTGCTCCTGATACAAAGGGTGTTCTATAAGAACCAAAGAGCTGCATAGAATTCACAACACAGATTACAAATGTACTGTTTTGAATTTTGGAGCATTTCCTTTTAAGGATGCTTAAGTGATAAAAATGTATGCAAATATGCCAAAATTCAAAACATCCAAAATCTGAAACAATGAAAGCCTCCAGTAGGCTCTCAGAAGGGGTTCTTATCCAACAACAACTCTTCTGACATCTTTACCCACAGAAATATATTTACAAAAGACCCTACAGTAACGACTAAATGTGTGCATGTGTGGAGGGTGGGAACAGGTTTTCCTAGAGCCTTTTTGTATTCCCAAGTAAGTCAAGAATTAACTCCCAGGATGGAAGGAGGGTCAGCTAAGTTGGTTAAGAACACATACTGCTCCTGTAAGGAGGGGAACCGAGTTCAGTTCCCAGCATCTGGCAGCTCAGAATAGCCTGTAACTCCAACTCTACGGAGTCTACACATCTGGCCTCTACAGGCACAGGCACTCATGTGCACACATCCATATAATTAAAAAAACACTTAAATATTTTTAAAAACTTGTCCCAAACTTGCTGACATAATGTCCTGTACTAAATAAACCACAAGATGACAGGAATACTGAAATGCCATGACAGATCCTAGTACGTTTTACAGAGGTGGGAATCAAAGCATTACCCTGACAAACAGCAACGTTTTCCCCGAGTCACAAAGCCCAACGAAGAGAACAGCTCTCTGACTGCTCTTCCTGCTCCAGATGAACTTCCAGAAAACTGCGGAGAAGAGAAAAGCAGCCTTCATTTTCAAGAGCATTAATAGGCGTTTACGGCAAAGACAACCCTTCTGCATTAATTTCACTGTTACACTCCATTAGAGTTATAGTTAGGAACCCACTGGGTGCCAGCCACTATCTACTGTCAACCTTTCCACACCTATGTCCCTCATCCTAACTGTGGAGACCTCAAGTATCTACAGAACGATGAATCTGAAAAAAAAAATAATGGCTTGCTAAATCTGATTTGACGATCTCCACTTTTCCTTAGTACCTCAGTAGCCCAGCACCCCGCTCCCAGATACAGGCAGCTCAAAGTTGGTGTGAGCGATGGCGGCGGACGCCCTCTGCGCTCAAGCGCACAAGGGAGCCTCGGGCACTCCTGTCCCAAAGAACTAGGTCACTTCGGGGTCCCGGTTCGACACTGCTGAGTTCTGGAGGGGGGATGGCAGTAGAGGGGAGCCT
>LOEQ01000281.1:296501-314590 GCA_001685075.1 Bramus lutescens
AAAAAAAAAGCTGTTTGGAAGGAGGCCTAAAGCAAAATCCAGTCTTTGTTATCACTGCTCCCTCAGTGCCAGGAACGGCATGACTATAGCCGCTTGGGCGGGAGTGGCATGCTCCAGTACCCCGGGTACCAGAGCTGCTTGCCAGCAGCTTCAGCAGCTTCACACAAAGGGAGACTGAGGCTGGAGAGGGAATGGAACTGCCTTGGACCTCAGACTGGAACCCGAGAAGAAACACAAAGGGAGGAAAGCTGGGCTCCGGTTAGAGAGGCAGAGGTCCCTGCTCTCACAGGTGATCCTGGGAACGTGCCAAGAGCCTCTCTCTCTCCATCCCTGCCAGGCAGAGCCTGCTCTGGGGCTGAAAGTGTCCTGTCCCTGAGCTGCTGGAGGGACAGTCCAGGCTAGGAACAGGGGCATGAAACTGAAGTGGTCAAACTGAGACGCAGAGCAAAGGGCCGGTGTGAGTGCAAAGAACACCCCAGGAGGATGCTTCCTGTCCATACCGAGTCCCCTCTGATTAAGTAATCATCAAAGTGCTTTGATTGCATGGTTTTATCACAAAAATATCATGCTTGCACCCTCTGTATGTACTATTTTCACGACAACTATAATTGTGCATTTCAACCCTGTACATGGGTTGGAAAATTGTGAAACGGTGAAGTAAAAATAAAATGGGCCTTTGAAAATGTCCCTCTGGGTATATTACCTCGTGCACTATTTCAGTACACAAGATACACCCAGGAAAAGGTCAAGGAGCTATAGGCACAATGTCAGTCCAGATTTCAGAATCATTAAGAGAATTTAGGGTTTTCAAAATCAGTTTACTTAAGATGTCGTCCACTCTGTTTCCTTGCCAAGGAAAGGTGGACATATTAAAGCACCAATGTCAGGCTGTAGGAAGAGTCCAGTGACGCTCTCAGCAAGTCTCAGCCATTGTCAAGATGTTCACGGGAACCATGAATGTCCAGAGGGTCTCTGGTGCAGGACAAAACACATAACTGAGGACACAGGTACAGACACTGTGATGCCAACCTGTCACCTCCGCACACCCCTGTAGACATACACAGGCCTGGGCCATGCAACATGTCCCTCCCCATAGCTATCCTTGTCTTGCTGACCCCTCAGAAGAATGTCGGACATGGGATTCTGTTGTTATCCTTCTCCTGTGCAAGAACCAGTAGCCTGACCTCTCCACCAGGAATGGGCAAGTGATGTGAGTCTGCTTCATATTTTAGCTGATGGAGAACTCATGCCAGGCCCAGTCAACAAGCTAATCTGGCTGTTTTGGTTGTGTGCAGTGGTTCTTGGGAACACAGACAGGCGGCTTTCCCCAGTGTGATTCCAGTCTCTCATGGGAATGGTTTAAAGGCACCTGCATGTCTTATGAGGGTTAGAGAGAAAGTCATATTTTCTTCCTTTATTTATTGTGAACATATATATGTGTGTCCAAGCACAGGCACACTTCTGTCATATGTCAGAGTGCATAGATCAGAGGACAACTTTCAGGAGTCAGTTTTGTCCATTCACCTCGGAAGTTCTGGAGATTAAATTCAAATGGCCAGGTTGAAATCTGTGTGGCCTGCTGAGCTGTCTTATGAGCCCAAAGGTCAAATGTTCTAACCTAACACTCATGGAACTGGACACACAAAAGCCCTAAACATGGAAACGAAGATGTCAAAAGCAAAAGACAGGGATAGGGTGCCACAAGTGTCCAGCACTCCTCTCCCTTGCCCAGTCTTTGTCGAGAGGATCCCCATCCTCCCTCAGGACACCTCAGAGGCTCCAGACACAGGTTACTGCCCATCCTACAGACCCAGGTGAGGAGACAGGACCAACCCCCACCCTGAGCCCCACTGCTGATTTGTTCATCTTTCGCAATAGCAACAGCTATCCCTAAGCCAGTGGATGGTCTCCTGTAGAAAGGAGTTACACACCAGCTGCTTTAGAGACCATTGATTTAACAAGGGTTTTAGCGGAGACATGAGGCAAACAATGCATCACTAATGCAACCATTAGTGAGTGCATCACTAATGAGGAAGGGAAGCCCCTGCTGCTCTGGGTTCCATCCCCTGACCTTCTCATGGCTCCCTTTGCAGGAAGGTCATATTCCCACTACCACCCACAGCAGGCATTAGGATGTAGGATTCCTTTAACACCTGGAGGTAGGGCATGAAGATGGGGGTGGGGAGACAGGAGATACCCAGCAGAGAAATAGGTACACTTGCAGCTGATGCCAGGAAGCAGGAAGGGGAACAGTGAGGTGTTGAATGTATGACACAAACTCAGGGCTGCTCAGAGCAGGGCATGGACATAGAAAATGACTATCCCTCCCTCGTCCTTTCCTGTGCATACAGGATGAGCCCACCTCAAGCTCCTCCTCCTGCCACAGGCTTACAGCCTTGCCTTAACCAAGTCTCTGGTCTCCCTGGGTCCCAGCCAGACCAGCCAACTCAATGCCCTGCTTCAGAGGGGCCCTCTGAGCCCAAGCCCAGAAAGGTGCACAGGACATGGAGAAGGTTCCTATGTGACATTGGTACCTACAGCTACCATGCCATCAACACATACCTGGCAGAGAGGTCCAGGCCATTGGTTCTTGCTCAGGAGAAGCCCTGTGTCTGTCATTGTGTAGAGGGTAGGTGGGACAAAGGCTGTTTTGGGGGTGTTTATGTGAACACAGCCATGGTTATATTGGGTGCCCAGGTCTATGTATGTCTGTACAGTGTGGGAGGATGAGAAGTTGGCATCACAGTGCTCTGTGTTCTTGGTAGCCCCAGCCACCTGTACCTGTGTTCTCATTGGTGTATTTAATTCTATACCGGAGACCCTCTGGACATTCATTGTTCCCTTGAACACATTAACAATGGCTGAGACTTTTGGAGGTGGGTTTTAGTGACCTCTTACTACAGTCCCTGGTATTGGTGCTTGAGAATCTCCATCTAGATGGGACAAGGACACCAGAGGGGAAGGGCCTTGCCAAGATACAAAATCAGACAGACTGTATGTTAACTCATCAACCAGCTCCTTCTAGCAAAACAGAACATATGAAGGTCAAGAAGGCTCACCTGTGGTCACACTGAGGAGGTGACAGACATGGGTGGACTTCAGCCCTGCCTTTTTCCCACAGGCATTTCCCCCACCTCTGTCACCAACTCTGTCGGGTCAGCCTTGGAGAGGAATGCGTGCCGGACTACAGGCTCTCAGATGGGGCTGTCCCGGTTAGGCCTAGTTGGATGGAAAGCAACATGTTATCCTCTTGCACGTTGCAGGCCCTGCTCTGGGGCAAGTGGGTCTGTAGTGTTGATCAACATCCCTACAGATGAAGTTAGCATCCATGATGCTCCCAGTCACAGTCTGTTAAAAAGAGGCTCCTTGTTCATTGACCTTGGGAGCGGACCTCAGAACTCCTAATGCTAGCTAGCCTTCTCTAGGCCACAGCTGCTTTCTTAATATTTGATCTCTCTATTTAAAAAGGGCAAGAAAAAGAAAAGAGGAGAGGGAGAGAGCTTGAGAGACGGGTTAAAGGGGACTGCTAGTTTCAGCCCAACCTGCTTGTGACCCAGATTGTGACCACAAACAGAGTAAAACCCTTACATCTCAACAGCAGAGCAGGCTTTCAGGGAGAAACAACTGAAGTTGTGTGTACGTGCAGGGGAGTTTGGGGTGTTGCCCAAATGGGGGTGGGCAGGAAGGCAGTGGACCTCTGGACCAATATTTGCTGTTTACAAAGGTTACCCAATTTTCATAGAAACTGAGCAAACAAAGAGCTTCTGTCTGCTTCAAGCATTCCTCCCCATGCCCCCCCTCCAGCCCCGCTCGTCTCCCCGCCNNCGCTCGTCTCCCCGCCCCCAACAGTGTCCTCTGACCAAGCCAGAGCCTTCCTTCTCTGAAATCCCAGGACTGGGTCGTCTTGGGGAGGGAGAAACCTGGAATCCTGAGCAGTGAAAAACACAAGGCCAGTCATTGCCAGCCTGCTGGGTCAGGGAAAGTTTGCCAGGAAGGAAGGAACTGGGGCAGGCGCCTCATGGGAAGCTGGCATTGGGAATGTGGTATGTGGCACCTCCTCCCTGTCTCTTCCTTCCTCTGTCTATCTTCCCTCTCAGAAATCCTAGAACAATAGAAGGTCTTTATTCTCTTCACATCAGAGACCACAAAAATAACCTGCTCGTAAACAGTAGCAGTTCATGGCCCGGTGGACTTGGAATTCAGCCCAGCACTTAAGAAAAACCATCACGGTCTTGCACACTCCTGGGAACCAAGTCTAGGAAAGTCCCGATAATGTTTTGAGAATGGAATATAGACTTTGAAAGGAAAAATCAATAAAGACATCATGACAAACACAAAATATCTACTATGAGCAAAGATGCAAAAAATCTGATGAAGAAAAGGAAATTCACAAACAGGCCTGGGAGGAGGCTTGGATAGTCAGTCAGGTGCTTGCCTAGCGTGCATGAGGCCCTGGATTTGACGGCACTGCATAATGTGGGCTTGGATACACACAGGTAAACCCACTCCTCACATGGTGGAGGCAGCAGAAACAGAAATTTAAAGTTAACTTTGACTTCATAATTAGTACCAGGCCATTCTGGGTCACATGGGAACATCTCAAAAAAAAAATCACAAATAGGATCCACTAAAATACACTAGGAATAATAAATAATTACTCTGTTTGATTGATCCAGGAATGCAAATTATCTTTTGAAGTATCAATTAATATAACTGGGTAAATCAATATAGTAGTGGATAAAATTAATGACCCCATCCATCAGTATCAGAACATCATTTGATACAGTTCAACATCCATACATAATGACAGTTCTTAGCAAGCTTGCTCCTTGATTTGACAAAGATCTACAGATATCCTGCTTCAGGGTGGAATGTGAAATGAAACCTTTCTCTTCGAGAGCAAGAAGGATACTAAAACACCCACTGTTACCATCTGCACTCAGCATGTTAGCTGGAGGTCTGGGCCAGACCTCTAGGCAAGGAAGAGAAATGGGGAGCAAAATGACTGACAAAACAAACAAACAACCTCTTATCTTGATATATGGCTTAACTGCATATATATATATATAATTCTAATAAATTTATTTTGTGTCGTAGGATAAATGGGCTAAGAAGCATCAGAATGCATGGCAAATTATACAAAACCAACTCATTTCTAGATACGAAGTCTAAAAAGCAAAGGATTCCACCTTAAGGAAAAACAAATGCTTGTGAACAAAGACATCTGGATTGTCACTGACTGAATGATTAAAAATTATTGAGGAAATTCAACTTGAGGTTAGTGGAAGCTATGCCTTGCATATGGAATAGAAGCGCCAGCACTGTGAAGGTCTCCACTCTCTCCACACTGATTTGCTGATGAAAGGGGTGGGACGCACTGGGAGTTAGAGGTTTAATCAGGTGTAGGTGAGGCTGGGAGCTAGGAGGAAGTGCTGGGTCACTAAAACTCAAGGAGAATGCAAAGCTCTGTGGAAACCCACTACTTTGTAAACTAATTAAAACTCAGAACTTTTTAAAAATGAGTTTGAATGCAGACACCCTGCTTGGGCATTCAATGCTTCTTGCCAGAAGACATAGGTTATTAAACAAAGATCTTAGTACCGGATGTGGATCCCTCTCTGTGAATGATTTGGTCAAAAAGGTCCTCAAAACCACATGGGCTATTGCCATGGTTTTGGTTGTACACCATAGCTAGATGCTAAGACCCTACTGTTGAAAATTGGTTCAGAACATAGAGAAACCATGCTGGAACTGACCTGCAAGCTTCCTTTCTGCTGGCCGGCTTTTGTATGCTGGAGGGTACCAGGGGAGAAAAGTCATCGATGTGTATTGTCTAGTGGTGAACCCTGCATGCTCCAATAGTGACCTGTCAGGCTCTGCCAGGCATGCTACTGGTGCAATAGCGACATTAAGGCTAGGGCGGTAACAAGCTGCTTCCTGATTGGATCGAGGCCTCCCAGAAGGGGATTCATCCTTCATATTAAAAACCTGGTTAAAAGTTCAGAAGATTGTAGACTACAGTGAGGACTGTACGACTGTTGTTTTCCTAAACGAACATGTCAGACTGCCCTTTAAGGCCTGTGAGATGGTTCAGCAATCAAAGGTGTTTGCTTCCAAACCTGACAACCCAAGTTTGATCCCCAAGATGCAACTGGTAGAAGAGAGCCAACCCCGACAGGTTGTGCCCTGACCATCACAGGCAAGACCTGGAATGTGCATGCACACACAGGGATGGATGAATGAACTAATGAAATTTAAAAAGCTAAAAAACAAAACACTGCCTTCTAAATACTGGTTTATCGCCAGAGGTTAGTGCTGCTCTCAACTTGGGCCAGAAAAGCCTCTTTGCGCAATGGGCAGCAGTTAATGCAGAGACTCATGACTGCTTAAAAGGCTGAAAAGAAGGGACTGTTGAGTGATCAACCCTAAATGGGACATTTATATCAATCCTCTTCCCCCAAGACTTAGGGAACATGGTCAGTGCAGGGCAGAAAGACGATAAGAGACAATGGATGGGGAGAAGCGCTGTGAATTACTGTTTCCTGGACATGACGTGGCTGTTGGATTCGTAAGTTCCCTAAAACTGTGGGTACCCATGTACAACCTGCGTGAGATCAAGCCAAAAACACCAGGCAACTTCCTGACAGGCAACACTAATTAGTCTGGATGAGTTAGGAAAAGTAATAATAATAAAGGAGGAGAAGATGTGCAGGGAACCGTGAGAGGGGACTATGTTGGGTGTGCGGGGAGGAGTGGGAGCGAGGAGCTTGCTATGATCAAGATACATGGTATACATGTATGATATTGTCACATAATAAAAAATATTACTTTAAAATGATTTATAGATTCTAATACTCTAAATACTCCCAATAAAATTCCTAAGGCATGGCTGTATATTTTTGGTATAAATTGAGAATACATTTCTACAGTTCACATACAAATACAAAAGGCTTCACGCATTTGTTGGTTGTGCAAGGCAAAGCACAAAAGCTAAGAATAGATTGTGTTTAATTTTTCTGACCTTCTTGCCCAACCCTGCACCAGGATAAACAGTAGAATCATTAAGTTGTTGAAATTGGGTGTAGATTGTGCATATAATTACATAAATGTGTTTTTAGACTGATCTTGGGATAATGGCACTAAAAGAAATTACACAACCACGTTCCGTCTAAAAAAAATTTTTGTATACTTTTTGAGTTTCTAATTACACCATTTCTCCCTTCCCTTTCCTCCCCCAAAACCTTCCAGTGCACCCTTCCTTGCTCTCTTTCAGATTCATGGCCTCTTTTTTCAATAATTATTGTTACATAACATTTATGTTTATTCACGTATATCCCTAAACACATAGATGCAGCCTGCTCAGTCTATATGTTACTTGCATGTATATACCTAGAGTATTTGGCGGTTGATAACCAATTGCTGTGCTCTTCCCTGGGGAAGAGCATTTCTCCTGCTCTCAGCATCCTTAGCCGCCTGTAGTTCTTTGTATAAGGTTGAGGTCTTGCGGGCTTTCCCTCATCCATGTTATCATGTCTTTTGTTGTTGTGGGGTTCATTCAGT
Organism: Bramus lutescens; assembly: GCA_001685075.1. Lineage (NCBI taxonomy): Eukaryota > Metazoa > Chordata > Mammalia > Rodentia > Cricetidae > Bramus > Bramus lutescens. Next base: position 304,062 of record LOEQ01000281.1, read on the forward strand.
CAGCCTTAAGGGTGTGTGCCTACACATCGCCACAACAGATAAGCACTAATCTCACCCCAATGTCCTATACTAAGAAGTGGAATAAACTTTTGATTTTACTTCTGTGCTCTGAAGTTTCTTTCAGATACCTCTCTCCTTCCTTCGTATGAAAGCTTTCAAACAGACACAAAATGAATCAATAACATAGTAAGCACCCACAGACAATCCCCAGTTTCAACAAAGCTCAGTATTCTGTCGATTTAATTTCACCCGTCCCACCTTCCCTCTCTCTCTCCCTCCTTCCCTCCCTCCCTCCCTTTTTTCTGAAGTGACAATTATAGTTCCCCCAGTATGCAATCTATCTTTAACACATAGGAATTTTTGCATAACAATACTAATACATCTATAGAAATTAATAATTATTCTGTATTGCCTAATTTATTTACTAATATCCAAAATAATTTTATTTAATTATTTGTTATTTTGTGTGCATGTGTGTACACACACTTGCTTGCAAGCATGGAGGTCAGAGGACAAGTTTTAGAGGTATTTCTCTCCTACTGCAGGCTTTGAGGGACTCAGGCTGTCTGACATGAAAGGAAGATCTCTTAGCTGCTGAGCTGCCATCAGGCCTCTTACTACTTGTCAGTATACAAATTCCTGTGTGGATCTACAAGAAAATTAAACTAGGTGCTCACAGTAGATCCTCATTGAGAGCTCCATGCTACATGGAGTCTGCTGAGATCCACATGCCTATGGAGTCTATTGAGATCTCCATGCTATGTGGGTCTATCGAGATCCCCATGCTACATGGGGTCTATCGAGATCCCCATGTTACCTGGGGTCTATCGAGATCCCCATCCTATGTGGGGTCTATTGAGATCCCCATGCTACGTGGGGTCTATTGAGGTCCCCATGTAATCTGGGGTCTATTGAGATCCCCATGTTACCTGGGGTCTATTGAGATCCTCATGCTACATGGGGTCTATCAAGATCCCCATGTTATCTGGGGTCTATTGAGAGCCCCATGCTACATGGGCTCTATTTGAGATCCCCATGTTACCTGGGGTCTATTGAGATCCTCATGCTACTTGGGATCTATTGAGATCCCCATGCTACATGGGGTCTATTGAGATCCCCATGTTACCTGGGATCTATTGAGATCCACATGTGTAGCATGAATTCTAATTGGCATTAATAATAAAAACCCAGAGTCAGATATTAGGGGGTGAAAGCTGAAGGATCAGAGAAGCAAAGCGCCAGACACCAGAAAGTTCTTTTACTTCTACCAATACTCAGACTCAAGGGTGATCGTGGCCTCAGATTGCACTGCTCCTCAGACTGTTTCAGATTGCATCTGTCTCCACCAAACCTGACTGCCCTGAACTTCTGTCTCCTCCTGCCTTATATTTCTCTCTCTGCCCAGCCATATCACTCCTGTCTCCACCTCCCTAGTGCTAGGATTAAAGGCGTGTGATCCCAAGTGCTGAGATCACCTTTGTGTGGGCTCTGTTTCTCTTTTAGATAGATTAAATTTTGTGTAGCCCAGGGTGGCCTTGAACTAACAGAGGTACATCTGCCTCTGTCTCCTGAGTCCTGGGGTTAAAGGTGTGTGCCATCATCCCCTGGCCTCTAGTGGCTTAGCGCTGCACTCTGATTTTCAGGCAAACTTTATTTGTTAAAATACAAATAAAATATAACTACACACATGCCTAAAGAGTCCATTGAGACCCACATGCTGCATGGGGTCTATTGAAATCTCCATGCTATGTGGGTCTATTGAGATCCACATGTTACATGGGGTATATTTGAGACCCACATGCTACATGGGATCTATTGAGATCCACATACTACACGGGGTCTGCTGAGATCCACATGCTCCATGGGGTCTGCTGAGATCCACATGCTATATGGGGTCTATTATTTCCTGAGTGTCTTTTGCTCTAAGATGATCACCTGCATTTTATGCTGTTTACTTGTCAAAGAAACTGGATCTTTGTCCTGTGGAATTTCCAGTGTTCTGGATTTGGCTGATCTGTGTCACGGTGATGGGATTTAGTGTAATCTTTTGTATTTGACAGCTATTTTGGGGAAAGTCCCTTGACTTGGGTTTTTCTGGGATTACCTCATCAGGAGACTTTGATTTTCTGATGTTGACAGTGACCTCAAAGAGGTGACATTGTATCGCATGGCATAGTGTCACAGGTTACTATGGTGATTGTCGTCTTGCTGCTCTGTTAACTGTTTGCTGGTGATGGTGTCTGGTAGGTGTTACTACTGCAGCTCCCTGGCTTCCCAATTTTCTATTAGTAAGAAGTCTGCAAAGAGACACTTTGAGAGCATTTCATGCTTTGTTTTTCTCCCTCTAAGACTTTCGCCCTTGGGTCTCACCATTCATTAGTGATTCTTGCCAACATGAATTGGTATTGCACTGGTTACCAAGTGTCGATTCTCTGGTCCTCTCCTCCCCTCAAGATTTATTGATGAGCAGCCTAAAGTAAGGAAAATCCTCCCTGTTCTTCACATATTTATCCTGCTATCATTTAGATCAGCGTGGACTCATGGATTCCTATTTTATATAGTAGGCTATAACCCAGAATGTCACTATGCACTTTATTTAATTTTCAACAGACATTTGTTTTGCTTATACTTGTTTATTAATTTTGGGCCTGCATGTGTATTTTTGTGAGCACCCATGTGCCATGGCACATGTGTGGAGGATCCCTGGGCTGAGTTCAGGTCATCAGGTCTAGTGGCAAGTTCCTTCACTCACCAAGCCATTTCACCAGCCCTGGGTATCGCTTCTAAGGCCTACAGCAGCTGTGCACTCTAAAAAGTCCTATCATTCAAACCTACCCTGTGTTTTCTCTGCGCCATCTCTGGGGTTTGTGTTTCTGGAAATAAAAACTCCATGGACGTGGCCTTGTAGTGGGGAACCGTGTTTGGAAGGGCATTCTATGTACCTGCTGTTCTCATGTCATTAACACCAAGCCTCTTCTGCACACAGAGCTAGGATGCACATGGATATGTATGCATGTGTTTGTGTGTACATGTGCTTGCATGCACACATATCTGTACATCTTTTGCATCCCCTCTTTGTGTGTGTGCTTTCTCACTCTTTCTGTCTTCCTCTCTGACGACCCTGAGTTCACATTGACTGACTGGTCCACGTTAACATATATTATATAGTTAGCATATATTCTACAGATATTGGAGTTTTCTTCTCTCCTTCAGTGCAGTGAGAGCTCAACGCGACTGAACCATCCCCCGCATTCTAGTTGTCTCCTTCCCCTTTCTAACAGTGAGAACTGGTCCTCCCATTCTCCCCATCTCAACCTCCTTCCTTGTTGCGTCTGCTCATTATCAGTATCCTTATCTTCCAAATGCCTCTGCAGACTCTCGTGCTCTTCAGCCCCAGCCGCTCAGGGAGAGGAGAAGGAGAGAATGAATCTATTTTTGTTATTCTTGTGGTTGTTTGTTTATCGCCAGTCAAAAGAACTAGAGAAAGAAAGGGAGAGGAAGGGGAAGACACGTCATTTTCTTCATGGTACACAGAGGACTGTGAAGAACAGAGACTACGTTTCAGAATGAGGATCCGAACAGAGGCTCTGAGGACCTTCCAATGGAGCAAAGTTGCAGGCCCTTTTCACATACTCATTCAGCCTACTCTGGGGAGCTGGGAGAGGCCAGGGCTGTTTGTAAAAGCCTGAGACCTCATTCTGCGAGTGAGGACCTGCTAAGAAAATTCCTTTCCTCATTCGGTACAACGTTCAGTTCAACCCAGCCTAACCCTAAGCCCCAAACCAACACCCAGAGAGGTCGCTGACCCTGGAACTGAGTGGACTTCATGAGGTCTCGTGTGTAAAGGAACACAAGTCCCTGACCAGAGGCGGGTCTGCAGGAATGCTGGCCTACTCTGGCGGGCTGTTTACTGAACACCTTTTCCAGGACTGTACAGATGAGATTAGAGTTCAGGGCCACGGGTTAATGTCCCACCGCGTGGGCAGGCCGGGCAGGAGATGCAAAACAGGTGACATTTATCACAGAAATTGCTTCAGTCCCTGATTCCAGGGATCCCGCTCCCGGGGGACAAAGTAGGGAACTTCAGCCTGGAAGGAAAGGCAGGAGATACTGAGAACTGTGAAGTGGGCCGGAAGATGAGAAGGCAAGGAGCCTGGAATTTCTAACACAGGGAGAACCTCAAACAGAGGAGTTTGCTTGCCGGAGTAAAGTTGGTCCCAGATCCTAATTTGTAGAAAGCCTCCACAATGCGACCCCAGTAGAAAGGGCCTGTTCAAACATGGGAGGAGGTCCCAGAGGGAAAGACCAGACAGGGACAAGAGACGGTCCCATCCGGTTCTCCCTCTCCTTAGTCACACCACTAAAGCCAGAGTTCTTGATCATTCACTTCTACAAGTGAAGACTTGTAGATTAGACAGTGAACTAAGCAAGTCCCTGAAGCTCCTCATACATCTGTTTTTCATCCAACAGGGAGGATTGGTAATGTCACTAAATTGTGCAACAGCTCACACCTGTAATCCCAGCACACGCCTATAAACCCAGCTCACACCTTTAATCCCAGCTCACACCTGTAATCCCAGCACTGGGGAAGCAGAGACAGAAGGATTGCTGGACCTCACTGGCCAGCCAGCCGAGCTGAATTGGTGAACTACAAGTCCAGTGAGAGGCTCCGTCTTAAAAATATAAGGTGGAGAGTGATTTATGAAAACAACCAACATTGACCTCTGACACACATATGTGCACAAAGAAACACACACACCTCAGTGTGCATCTATGTAATCCTAGCACTTGGGAAGGAGATACAGGATGATCAGGAGTTCAAAGCCAGCCTTAGCTGTATAATAAGTTTGAGGCTAGCCTGGAATACATGAGACCCTGTTTTTTGTGTGTGGTTGCCTTCTATTTCCTTTGGCCTATTTAATAGAGTTATAGGATCTAAATTAGCGAGCTGTCTGGTGTGGGTACTAAGACTCGAACTCAGGTCTTCTGGAATCTTAATCACTGAGCCATCTCTCCCACTGCATATTTTATTTTTATTTTCACTTACGTGGCAGGGTGCAGAGGGTATGCATGTGAGCACAGGTAACTGCAGAGACCGCAGGGTCAGACCCCAGGATATAAATTAGTAATTGACCTAATACAGTGCTGAGACATTGCTGGTCTTATTTTTGTCTACACTCTGTCCAATATATATAGTCCCGGTAAGTCCTGTGGGCAAAGTCTTCTGAACCTCATTCCTCAGGTACCATTTGGTTGGTAGTGGTTATTTTTATTGTTTTTGTTGTTTGTTTTGCTTTGTGGGGACAGGGTCACTATGTATCTCCAGCTGGCTTGGGCCTTACTTTGTAGACCAGGCTGGCTTCAAACTCACAACCACCCACCCGCTTCTGCCTACTATGGACCCAGTTTTTCAGGTCCTGTTTTTATCAGGGATCCCTTCAAAAAAGATGATCACTAGCTGCTAGACAGAGCATACTAGAAGAAATCAAACAGATTTTGTTGGGGTTTGTTGGTTTTTCTGCATACAAATCACCCATGAGTTCCATCCATACACCTGACCTGGACTGGGTCCCTTATCATGTGTCACCCATGGAGCAGTCAACATGTACAGACTCTACCTCAAATTTAGGGCACAAACAAGGTATCTAAAAACAGGCAGACTCTTGAATCTTAAGCTCCATTATCTCATTAGCAATAGAAATGCAAATATCTTCCTCGTTGTTATGACAACTACTGACCTAGCTACTGAGATGCAGGCTCTGTCTGATGTGTAGAAATCATGAGTCCTTCCATTATTATTGGGCCCCTCAGCAAGACACAGGATGAGAGCACACCCAGAATAACAACCTCAACTCACAGATTAAAAAAAAAAAACAAANAAAAAAAAAAACTGGGGCCAGGCAGTGGATATAGCTGGTCTGCTGCCCAGTAGGGCAAGGACACTGGAACCTAGACACTGGGCTGATGTCCTGAGCTGTCCCCTTTGTCTTGTTCCCGGAAAGTACCATTCATGTTTTCCCCCAGGTTTATTTCAGAGTTTAATTCTCATTGTTTTTCCATCAAGAGAAGTTAAGACTCAGGGCTTTCAGGTGGACTTACAGACAGGTAGCCAGCTGACCTGAACAGAGTCCAATGTTTCCAGGGCCAAACCAAACAGAGCACTGATCTCTCTGTTGTTCCCAAGGTCTACACGTTGTTTAATGTCCCTACTCTCCATGGAAAGAAATGACCGAAGTCCAATTTCTTTCTCAGCATGTCTGAATTAAGCCTCTGACCTATACACATCCGCAGACTTACAAGCCATTGGTGCTAGCCGTTGGTTCCTACAACTGGATGGCCTGATCTTTTTGATTGTCAGGAATGATACTCATGGATACATCTTTTGTGCACTACATAACTTCTCTGTATGTGTAATTTAGTAAAATGTACCAGTCTCACAGGTTAGCAGCTACCTAACATAAATTAACAAGCCTCTGTTTCCACTCTTCTCCTCCAGGACGAAAGAAGGGAGAAGTCTCAGAAGATTCTCTGAACTGGATCTATTAACATGCAGAAGCTCTAGACAAAGGTGTGTGTGTGTGTGTGTGTGTGTGTGTGTGTGTGCCTGTATGTCTGTGTGTGTGACTGAGGCGAGAGTCTTCAGATTTTAGTAATCTTCAGTAGGACTCATTAGGACCTCAGTGTGCAAAAATCTCTGCTGTTTTTGCCAAGATCTTGAGATCAGGATGGGGTGAAGACACTTGGCTGCAGTTCCCAGTGCCAGGAAAAGGCACCAATCGGACCAAAGTCTCAGGAACTTGCCCCAGCTCTGCGTCGTGTAGGACTGCAAAGCTGGCTTTCCTGGTGGAGCAAATGGTCATTAGAAATTGAAGGTCATTAGAGTCAATGGTGTCTAAAGCTTGGCGAACAACCTGGAGATTTTGTAGCTGGAGAAACTCTGAAAGAGGATCTTCCAGAACCTCTGGCATAAAGCGGTTTATCTGTGGCTTCCTCTGGGACAGTCTTCAGGGAGATGGCATAGAACCCCAAAGGAATAAGTCCTCTGCCCCAGAAACTACCTGAACCTGTCTAAGTTAGGTTTCTATGGCTGTGATAAGAACCATGACTAACAGCACCTTGGGAAGAAAGGGGTTTATGTCACTTTCCCTTCCACATCACAGACCATCATCAAAGGAAGTCAGGCTAGAAACTCAAGGCATCAGCATGGAGGAAGGAACTGCAGCAAAGCCCATGGAGGAGTGGTGCTTTTTGGCTTGCTCTTCATGGATATCTCAGCCTGCTTTCTTATAGAACCCAGGACCACCTGCCCAAAGGTGGCACCCCTAACCATGAGCTGGGCCTCCTACATCAACCGTAAGTTAAGAAAAAGTACCACAGGCTTGTCCACAAGCCGACTGGAGGGAGCATTTTCCCAATTTAGGTTCCCTTTTCCAAATGACTAGCTGTGTCAAGTTGACATAAAACTAGCCAGCAGAACCTGAGATGTTCCTGCTGCCTCTCTGGAGACTGAATTCCAGGGTGGGGAATGGAGGGCCCCATAGCATTCCATGGATACATCAGCTCTGAAAGAAGAATGAGTTGAAGAAGAAAATCTCCCGGCTAGCTAGCTAGATAAAGACCCTCAGACTGGAGCTCTGCAGCTGGGAAAACACTAGGACTTTGTCTTGGAGCCACCATGTCCTTCCAACTCTCTAGACTAGACATGGCTTTGACTGTAGCTTCTCAAAACTGTAGCTCCATTTGGTGAATTTCTGGTCCCAGAATCTTCACTATAATGTATGAAGTTAAAACTACCAGCTTTGAAGCAAGAAGATGGAAATGAATTTGAATATAAAGCACTCCTAGAGATTGACTGGAGAAATGACTCCCCAGCAGTTAAGAATACTGGGTGCTCTTCCAGGGGACACAGGTTCGATTCCCAGCAACCACATGGTGGCTCACAACCATCTGTAACTCCAGTCCCAGGGGATACAATGCCTTCTTCTGGTATCCACAGGTCCCATGCAAGTGGTACATGTACAATTTTTAAAGCTGCTAAAACTATTTATGGGAAATGGATGGAACTGGGAAATATTACGTTAAGGGAAATAAAACTCTGACAAATATCACATTTTCTTTTATATCTGGGTCATATTTTTAATGTGTCTGTGTATTTGAATGTGTGTGTATGCATCTATGTGTGTGTGCATTTATTTACTTATGGAAGTTATGTAGGTTACAAAATAAGAAAAGAGACTATAACAGGGGAAAAATAATTTGAGAGAGGGGAAGAGAGCTAGGTTGGGAGCGGGTATAATTCTTTATACATCATTGACAGGAGAGTCATTTATTCCAGCCATCGTGCAAATCTAAGATCAGAAGTACCATATGCTTCAGCTGTACCACTCCCGCGTATATACCCAATGGAATCTACGTCAGTGCACAGAGACACTTGTACATCTGTTTATCTATGCACCATCCACAATGACCAAGTCAAGGGCTAGCCTAGATGTCCAGCAACAAATGAATAAGGAAAATAAAGGATGGACACACACACTCATACACACACACACACACACACACACACACCACACATGTGGGCACATGCATTCTCACAAAGTGAGTTTTCATAAAAAAAAACAAACGGAGATCATAATACATAATACCTGTGGGAAAGTTGGAGGAACTGCAGAGCATTATACAAAATGTAATAAACAAGGCTCAGAATGATAAATATTACCTGTTTTCTCTCAAGTGTAGAATCTATCAGAAATAAAATAATACAAAATCAGAAGGGAATTATCAGAGAAACGGAAGGATGGAGAAGAAGAGGAGAAAGGTAAGTGAGGATGGCGGGCAGATGGATAAAGCCCAAGTTTATTATATATGTGTAAAAATATTAGCATAAAACTTCTATTCCATATAACTAATATGCACAAATCAAAAATGTAAAGAATCAAAAATTAAGATTAAATGAAAAGTAAGCAGAAAGCAAAACATAAGGGCCATGATGGAAAATCAGATAGAATGTAGAGAAAGAATTGTGACAATTAATAAAACCACATGTCTGTTCCTGGCAATACGGAGTAAAACCCACTCAGCTTTAGCTAGAGTGATCAAAGAGAGAAATACATCCCTCGTGTCAAGAATGGAAGACAGGGCATCACTACACAGTCTACAAACACTAAGAACATAGCAAAACAGTTTGATGAACTTTATGGCAAAACTCAACTTACCTGAAATAATAATAATAATAATCTGGTCTTTGAAAAAAACAGTTGTTATCAGTAGACTTTTGCCTTTAGTCTTGTGTGCATGTATGTCTGTGTGTGTGTCTGTGTTCCTGTGTGTGTGTGTGTATGTGAAGTATGTGAGCACGTGTATGTGCAGATGCCTGCCAAGGCTGGAAGAGAAGCTGGATTCCCCAGGGCTGCAATGACATGTGTTGTGAGTCCCCCTGTACTGTGTTGGGTTTTAATTTCAGTCTATACTGCTACAGGTACATCAAGGACACTGCAGTGTGGGCCATGAACAGTTCCCCTGCAAAGTTCCATCCTGTCTGGCACTTGATGCCAGTCACATTGACTCAGATTTCTATCTCTGTTTCTAGAAACGTCAGATAGGCAGAAGGCCGGGTCATCAATGTCCCAGCTCTTGTTTCCCTTCTTCCGTAGTTCCAAATCCCTCGCTGCTATTGTTCAACTACAAAGAACTGTTTCATGCATTTTTCCCCCTGCTTTTTAGTTGTGAAGGAGGGTGCGTCCTGTTCTGGCCACTCCTTCACTCGCTTGTAGAAATCTGACTTTTAGCGACATATAATCTTAGCTCCAATTCCACACTTGCTAAGAGGCTGTCACAAGCTGGCGTTGTAGAAATAACTAGAGATGGTGACATTTCTGATAAGAACTGAACAGAAGCCAATGTCTCGCACATCACACTTTTTAGAAAGTTGACCCAGCAAGCAGTAAGGTACAATGTTTGCCATAATTTTAATATTTTTTGGGAAACATTAACTAAGACTTAGATTACCTTTGACATTAATTTTAAATGTCAAAAGATAATGTTTTATGTATGCATACATGGGGGGGTGCATGTGCCTGTATGTACACATGTGTGTGGAGACTGGAGGTCAATGTTTAGTGTCGGCTTCTATTACTCTCCGCCTTGCTTTTTCAATCAGGGTCTCTCATTGAAGCTGAAGCTCACCGATTCAGCTAGCCTGGTCACCCAGGGAACCCCGGGGACAATCCTGTTTTTGTTTTCCCAGCCTTAGGATTGCAAGTACACACCACTCTACCTAGCCCTTTATGTGAGTGCTGGGGATCCAAGCTGAGGTTCTCACGCGTGTACAGCAAGCACTTTACCAACTGAGCCATCTCCCAAAGCCCCAAACCTGATGTAGGTGGGTCTTCTGTCTATGTGTTACTTTCATTGGTCAAATAAAGTAAAGAGACTGCCTTGGCCTTTTGATAGGCCAGCCCTTAGGTGGGAGGAGTAGATAGAACAGAATGCTGGGAGGAAGAAAGCAGAGTCAGGCAGACGCATGAAGC
>LOEQ01000281.1:326226-342123 GCA_001685075.1 Bramus lutescens
CCACATGGTGGCTCACAACCATCTGTAATGAGATCTTGTGCTCTCTTCTGGCCTTCAGGTATACAAGGAGGCTGAACACTGTGTACATAATAAATAAATAAATCTTTTAAAAAAAGAAAGAAAGAAACTGCCTTGGCCTGTTGATAGGGCAGTATAGAGCTAGGTGGGAGGGGGGATCTAAACTGAATGCTGGGAGAAAGGAGGCAGAGTCAATGAGAAGCCATGTAGCCCCACCAGAGACAGATGCCGGAACTTTACCCAGTAAGCCACAGCCTCGGGGCGATACACAGATTACCAGAAATGGGTTAAATTAAGATGTAAATGTTAGCCAATAAGAAATTAGAGCTAATGGGTCAAGCAGTGATTTCATTAATACAATTTCTGTGTGGTTATTTCAGGGCTGAGCTGCTGGGTAGTCGGAGAACAAACAAGCGGCCTCCTACAACAGAACCTGGCTGAATATCAGACCATAAAACAACTGGAACTGCAGTAACTCTGTTCTCCAGATCTGGCTCCTTTTAAACTGACACCCAGGGACTGGAATGATGAAAAGGATAGGAGATGAGGGGGGTCAATGGGGCAATGCCAAGGAAGAAAGGACACAGATACTAACCTAAGAGCTCCACTGGAGCCATGGTATCCCTCATGGCTGTTGGCAGCACACTTGTCGGCTGGGCTGTCACCACCAACACACAGAGCACAGAGACTGGAGCCTGGCTTAGACCCTGGAGCACAGCTGTGACTGAAGAATTCATCTGTGAAGAAGGTCAGCCAGAGTCAGCTCTTCAGTGATTGCAGGAAAGACCCAGGGCTTGTCCCCAACACTGTCCATAACACAAGCTGGAAAAGTCTGCCAGATACTATGGGCCTGTAGGCTGAAGATGGGTGGCCCAGTATTACATAAAAACTTTGGGTGGCTTTCCAGGCAGCAAGATATCTCTGTCAATTCTAGAGTTTTGGAAGTTGCTTACAATTAACTTCCTGTTTACTTAGGTAAAATTATATCCTTCTGGAGTCTTTGATAGAACTGAAGAATAGATAATTATAATTATAGTTTTCCTTAGTTATAATAAAAGATAAAGTAGATATAAATATTGTAACCATAATTATTGCTTGATAACTTTTGTTGTATGTAATCTTGCTATGTTAAAGTTAAAACCTTCCTTTTTATTTAGACAGAAAAGGGGAGGTGATGTGGAATTCCTTTCTGTGTGCTATAAATATATTTTATTGCCATTTGTTCATAAAGAAGCTGCTTTTGGCCAATGGCTTAACAGAATATAGCCAGGCTGGAAAAGATATACAGAGGGAGTAGACAGAGTCAGGGAGAAGTCAAGTAACCACCAGAGAAGAAAGATGCTTGCATGCTGATACCGGTAAACCACAAGCCTCATGGTAAAATATAAAATACTAGAAGTTGGTTAATTTAAGATGTAAGAGCTAGCTAGCAATATGCTTAAACTAACTGGCCAAGCAGTGTTTTAATTAATACAATTTCTGTGACGTTATTTCGGGTCTGGGTGGCCAGGAATGAACAAGCAGTCTCTGACAACACGAGGCCTTTAATGCCAGCACTTAAGAGGCAGAGACAGTTGGATCTCTGAATTTGTCTACACAGTCTACATAGCAAGTTCCAGGACCACCAGGGATACACAGAGGAGCTCAAACAAAAATGGTAGTATTGAGATCAATGGAAGAAGATATCCAATATCCTCCTCTAGCATCCATACACATGTGCACACATATGCACACATATCCACACCCTGGTGAATACACATATATCATACATGCAAAACATTCATACATATGTGCACACATACATATCCAAACCCACATGAACACATACATACATCATATATGAAAAATATCTGTGCACATGTGTGCCTGCACATGTACATATCCACATCCACATGAATATGTGCACACATCATACATGCAAAACTAATTTTTTTTCGAGACAGGGTTTCCCTGTAGCTTTGGAGCCTATCCTGAAGCTAGCTCTTGTAGACCAGGCTGGCCTCGAACTCACAGAGATCCACCTGCCTCTGCCTCCCGAGTGCTGGGATTAAAGAAAACTAATTTTTTAAAAAAGGAACAAGAACATTATAGAATAAAAGAAAAGATTGCAGACAGACAACATAAAGGGACTGGCTGGAGATGGACCAGACTGTGAGCTCACAGAAGTCTGCCCCTGTCCCCCCACAGGGCAGGGGTGATGAGGGACAGATAGATAATCTAGACCTAACAGAGTGGAAATGGTGAGGGGGTGCTTGTTTAACTTACACCCCTGTTTTCTGATCTCTGCTGTCTTGGTCTTCCCTTACAAAGTTTGTCATTGTGACTTCAAGTCAGGAAGGGAATAGCAAATCATGGCTTCCAAGCCTAGCACTGGGTTCTGGGGAACTACACTGAGGACACTGAGCATGGGCCCCTCCTTCTTACACCCTAATACCTGCCGGTACCTGTCAGAACTCAAGCCACCGCACCCACAGATCTGCATATCCCCTCTTGCTCTAAGAAGAAGGATTATGATTCCATGAAGCCGGAGATAGAGGGACCCTCCATAGTCCTGGGAGTCAAGACAAGAGATGAGGAGTGAGTAGGTGGTCCCCAAGGGAGGGGGAGAGAGTAGAAGCCTACAGACAGGGGAGTGGCCCCTGAAAAGGCTGTGGAGAAGCTGAGTCCAGGACAGAGCACAAAAATCTTAGTGGAGGCCATTCAAGTAGTCCATCAAGAGAGGGCAGTGAGGTAGGGGGCTTGCCTTGGTCAAGACCCCAGGGGATCTTACTGTGTGGCTACTGTTCTTTCTCCCTAGAGAAATGGGGAGGCTCTGACGTGATTTGGGCAATGCTGGGCTCAGTGCATTGGCACACAGTCTGATCCACACCCTGCGGAAGTCTAGCTGACCGAGAGGAGGATGGGATGGGGGCTGATGCTCAGCTCAGGTGGCAGGCTGCTGAAGTGGGCCAGGAGAGATGAGGGTAAAGTAACAAGAGACGGGTGGGAGGAGGAGAAACTGACATTGCTGGGCAAGGAGGACTCCAGAGTCCTCCACCATGCTAGGCAGTTCTGGGACATTACCAGAGTAGTATTAGAGAACTTAGTTTCAGAAAGGGTGAGTTTAACGGGCCTTTGAGATCCTAAAGAGATATTGGCAATAGACAGTCCACTAGACAAATGTTTGAGCTGGATGTGGTGGTACATGCCTGTAATCCCAGCTCTTGGGAGGTAGGAAGATGGGGAGTTCAAGGTCAGCCCCAGCTACATGATGAGTTTGAGGCCAAGCGGAACTTCATGAAACTGTGCGTGCATCTGTGTTCATGTGCGTGTGTACATGTATGCGTGCATGTGTGTGTGTGTGTGTGTGTGTGTGTTGGTCAAGGAGAAATCTGTGTGTGGGAATTATCACCCTTTAGACCCAATAGCAGTAGCATCCATCATTTTATGCGGTGCATATTAAGAACCCAGTTTTGCGTCCCATGACAATTGACCTGCACTTGGATGTGAATACTTAGGGATTGGGCTTAGACCAGGGAAAGAACTGCCTTTTGCAACCCAACTATTTCTTAACCAGATTAGAAAGGATGGGCTCCTGTAGGAGAGAAGAAAAACCAAGCTGGGGCGTTTTTACTCCTCCCCTTTCTCCACACCCATTTGCTTTTGATGTGAGTGCATAGCCCTGAGGGCAAGTGGGTGTAAAGGAAGGGGGAAAGTGGGCTCACCTTCTGTTTGTCAAGCCCTTGGCCCAAATACCTGCTTAGGACATTCCTTGCCTTCCACTGAACTGAATTTCCCCCAACTCAGGTACAAGTTCAAGGAAGGCACCACTTCACCTGGAGAACACACTTACCAAATTTGCAGGACCCAGTTTGGTTGTATATTAAACCCAAGGGGACGGTCCAGCCAGCAGAAGTGCCAACTGCTGTGTGGCAGGACTTCTTGCCTCGAAGAGAGTTCCAGGTGATGCCGGCGTCTGATTTCTTAACCACGGCCACAACATAGTAACCTTGCAGTGAGACACCAAGAAACAAGCTCTTACTTTTTGGAGAAGGAAAGGAGACAAAAGCGGGATCTGACACGCTCCCTTCCCCACAACACTGAATGGCATCTCTGTGTGATGGAGAATAGGAATTTGGTTTCTCCATTTTCTGTTCTGTTTCATTCCTCGACTGGTGTGTGGAAAGTGCGTAGCCAACGTTTGCCTACAAGTGTGACCTTAGGATGTATGAGAGCGGAGGGGTGGAAGTGGCCTGAGGGGGCCTCTGCTTCTCCTTCAGCATCCCTCTTCTTATTGTCCTTCCTTCACTTAAAAGATAATACTGCAGCTCCCTAGCGGGAGCGAGCATTCTTGCCTCCTTCCTGATTCGTGGGATTATCATTAATGCACCAGTTATTCCTATCCAAAGAATACATCACCGAATTGTGTTCGTGAGTCTCATCTGAAGAAGGTATTGGTAAGATTAGATAGAATTATGATCTTTAGAATTAGAAAGCAGTGTGATTCACCACCGCCTCTGTTACACACATCACCCTGCCCTACCTGTACGTGTTCAAATGTGAGAAGTTGGGGCTCAACATGGCAAATGGAAGACTTGTCTCACTTGCTATTTCTAAAGTGACCTCAGGTGCCTCTTTCTGTCCCTACATTTCTGTTTAGTGACATGACAGCCAAAATTCATCCTGGGAGAGAATCTGGTGTGTGCTGAGCCTCCTGTTGTGAGGGGGTAGAATGAGTGAATCTGTAGGTTCCCAGCAGTGGTGCTGGTGGCAGAGGCAGTGCTAAACTCTCATGGTAAAGCAGATTCTACCCAGTGGGCAGCTAGCCTCTGACTGGGCTGTTATACAAGTAGCTAAATACTATCTACTAGTACTAAAACACAAATACTGTCTTTCGGTCTAAGGTTTTTATATTTATAGCATTAAATACTATTGTCTATCTTTGATTTTGTGTGTCAGAGAGAGAGAGAGACAAACAGACAGAGAGACACGCATAGAAACAGACAAAAAGAGATAAGAAAGACAGAGAGTGACAAGAAAGGGAGACAGAGAGACAAGCAAGATAGTAGAGAGAAAGACAAGAGAGATAGTAGAGACAAGAAAAACACAGAGAGTTGGTGTGATCATTTGATGGTTGACTTGACAGGATCTAGAACCACCTGGGAGATAAAGCTCTGGGCATGTAGTGAGGGATGACTGGGTTAATTGAGGTGGGAAATCAGGTACCATTTCCATAAAAAGGAAAAAGTTAGCCAAGCCCTGACATTCATTTCTCCCTGCTTTCTGACTACTGATACAATATGACCAGGCAGCCTCCCACTCCCACCACCATGCTTTCAGCACTATGATGGATTGTATCACCTAGCACTGTAAGCTAAAATGAACCCTTCCTCCTGTTGGATGCTTTTGCCATGGCAACAAGGAAAATAACTGATGTATTTGGTTCAAAACAAAGCCTTCTCCATGCATGCTCTGACTGAGCCTTTTCTACCATAGTCAGCATTTGTCTGAACTGTCTTCTAAACATCTTTGGTGACCTACATTTGCATGTGACTGCAGCTCCTGGGAATTTCAACTGCTCTTGAAACAGGTATGTTGTTTCTAACCATAAATGATAAGACTAGACTACTCAGCTGATGAGTGGCCAGTCCTTGGCTCTGGGGATGAGAAAACAATGCAGAGAAGATTTATTAGCCATGAGTCTAGAAAGGGAAGAGCTTTGGGGTCCTGTCTTACAGGGAGATTAGGGTGGGCTGCTGTAGCTGAGCAGGGACATGACACTTCAACTTTGCACTCTGGTGACCTTTGTGAAGCATGGCCCAGGGGCCTCTGTGACCTGGTGCTCAACAGGGACAAAGCCCACCTGAGGCTGAATGTGCTGGGCTGGGCCAAGCCCTCAGCTCCCCAGATCTCTGCTGAGCCTAAGTTAGAACCTGTGTTCACCCCGGGGCTCTGTGTTGCAGTGAACTTTTAAACCTTATCATTAAATCCAACATTATCATTAAATCTAACAAAACAAACTTCCAGCCCCAGCCAGGGAGTGTTTGACTCAGTAGAAAGAACCCAATAAATTTCATTTCCAACAGATTCCCAGGTGATGCTGATGATTCTGGTCCAGAAAACACACCCAAGGACCACCATGCTCCACCTGCTACTTTCAAGACTGGACACTTCAGGGGAGATATAAGCTCCTTCAGCCTATGTAGAGAGGCCAGGCAGGAGAACTTATCTACTGGGTGTGTGTCCTGTTAGCCTTATGTTAGCTTAACACACAAACTAGAGTCATCTGAAAAGAGGAAACTCAATTGAGAAAATGCCTTCATGAGATTCGGCTCTAAAGCATTTTCTTAACCAGTGTCTTAGTTAGGTCTTCTATTGCTGTGAGGAGACACCATGAACATTGTAATTCATGTAAAAGAAAACATTTAATTGCAGTGACTCGCTTACAGTTCAGAGGTTTAGTTCATTATTGTCATGGAGGGAAGCAAGACAGCATGCGGGCAGACATGGTGCTAGAGAAGGAACTGAGAGTTCTTACATCTTGACTCACAGGCAACAGGAAGTGGTACGTCTCACTGGGCATGGCTTGAGCATATATGAGATCTCAAAACCTGCTTCTACAGTGTCACACTTCCTCCAACAAGGCCACACCTACTCCAACAAGCCACACCTCCCAATAGTGGCACTCCCTTTGGGGATCATTTTTCTTCAAACTATCACAATTTGGGAGGACCCAGTCCATTGTAGATAGTTCCATCCCTAGGCATGAAGTCCTGGGTTCTGTAAGAAAGCAGGCTGAGGAAGCTATACGGAACAAGCCAGTGAGCAGCACCCCCTTCATGGGTCTCTTCATAAGCTCCAGTCTCCAGGATCCTGCCTTGTTTGAGTGCCTGTCCTGACTTCCTTTGGTGATGAACTGTGATGTGGAAGCACAAGCTGAGAAAACCCTTTCCTCCCCAGTTTGCTCTTTGGTCATGGTGTTTCATCCCAGCAATAGTAACCCTAAGACAGGGTGGTTTGTTTTAAAGATCAGGTTAACTCCCTCATCAATAAGTTCCAGCTAACCACAGGGCAGTTCCCATTTTTCTCCTCTTCCTAAGCAACCCTGTGAATCTCCTTCTCACATGAGGCCTCACCTGTTCCTAGAAGTGCCCACATGGCTCCTGCCCCAGAGCTGACCTTCATGCACATGACAGGAACACAGTTCTGTGTCAGGAAGACTTGGGGGGTCCCACTTACTTCAACACTTCTCAAGCTCAGCTACAGCCACTTCTGCCCCTGGGAAGCCACCCAATGCTTGGGCCTTTGTGTCTTCATCTAGATCCCATGGAGCAATAATTTCTATTCTACCAGACTGCTGAGGAGAATAAACAGGAGCCGTGCTAACAGAAGTCTTTTCAACTGTAGGATACCCTGCAGACATCAATCATTATGACTGCTTTGAGACAGTTTTGTGTATCAGCTATAACCTGGGATTCTTTTTTCAACTCTAATAAGTTTGGTTTTATATATATATATATATATTTTTTTTAATTTATGTGTATGTGTGTGTACCTGCATGACTCTATGGGTACAGATTCCTGAAGGTACCAGCAGAGACCAGAAGAGGGCACCAAAGAGGGAACTGGAATTACAGATATTTGTGAGCCATCTGATGTGAGTACTGGGCATCAATTTTGAGTTCTCAAACTTGGGTCCTCTGTAAGACCAATAATCATACTCACTGCTAACCCCTCTCTCCAGCCCCCAATTGTGTTTACTTTAAGGCTTCTGTTATCCTCTTCCCAAGCATCAGGCTCTGCTTTTAAACCTGATGTTCCTGACCCACTCACCTTCCAAAGGTGCATTCACACACTGAGACCCCAGCCTCTCACCGCCATGTGTAGATACTAAAAAGAAAAACAGAAACACTGAAGGTTGTTATGCGACGTTTCGATTGCATTCTGACAAAAAATGTTTTCTTTGAATGAGAGGGCCGAGCTAGCTACCAGCCGACCAAAATTAACCATAGAGGTCTGGGAGAACTGAAGACAGATAGAAGACAGGAAATAGTAGGGTGGGACTTAGAGAGCTTCTTGGCTCTTTTGAATGGAGAAACAAAATAGAAAGGAGATCACTTACCCACTGCTTCTCTTACCCCATTCAGGTTCTTACCCCGATATCTATCTCCCAAGTTTTTATTGAAAAATTAGATAAATGCATCAGAAGGTCCATGTTAAACCCTCATGTAAGTTACTCTATCCAAGCTGTGAACTCCTCAACCTCAACTGAGATTGACTAAAATGAGAAATGTGGATTTAGTGATCTGTCACTGGCTATTAACTGGCAAAGGTGCTATGGGTGCATTTAACCCCCTCTCCTCCATTCCAGAATCTCCCCAAGACTCAGACAGATGCAAAAATAAAACAAGGTGCTCCTTGAAGGGGAGGAGAAGAGAGACCACAGCAGATACTGGCCGAGATCCTCTTGAAGTAGCTGTCTGGTTCTGATGTCTTCCCTGAGCTAACAGCAAGTCTAACCCACGGGCATTTGGCAAGCACTGTGATGGCTCTGCCCATCCCACACCCTCCAGTATTGTTACAGCCATAATAAGAGGTATGAACTTGAACTCTTTCTGTCTGTAACTGTCCTGGCAGGGACAGAGATACTGAAAAGACAGACACTTGTCCCCAAGGAATTGGAATTCCTCCAGGAATATCGTTCTGGAGAAGGAAAGACTGAAGTACTACTGCCAGCCTGAGGCAGAATTTGCCTCCCAAGGAGAGACTTCATCTAATTCTGACACTTGTCAAACCACCTTGCAGGGGAAACTAAAATACATGCTGGATCAATGATGAGTGAGACCACACCGTGACCAGGACTGCTCATCTGTGTGTATCTCTTGCCTTCTATTTAAACTTCATATTAGAATCCTGAAGATGGACTTGGGGGTCATGATGCCTCCTATTGTTCCTCTTCCTTGCATGGCTATGGTGAATAAAGCCTCTCTCTCTCCTTCCCTCCCATCTCTCTCTCTCTCTCTCTCTCTCTCTCTCTCTGACTTCACTATTATGTGACTCGTAAGTTGGTGTATTGAGGGGAGTGGTTGACCTGTCATGGCTGCCAGGGCCTAGTCCTTGATCCTAAAACCTTTGCAAACAGGTCTAACACCCACATATATAGCTGAGCTGACTCTGTTGGGAAGTAGAAGATTCTACTTCAAAAGCCCTAAGATACAAATATAGTATCATTATCTTACCAGGAAAAAAAATGGCACTATTTCTTCACCTTTCTGTGCCCCCGCCCAGAGAGAAACAGAGAGTCCCGCCCACTCACGGTAGTTCTCGCCCAGGACAGGAACCAGACCGCAGTGGCCAGCAATGTAGGCAAATCCTCCATCCAAGCTTATGGCATCTGCTTCTCCTTTCTGAAGGTAAGAGAGAAATCGGTCATGAACTGTGTGTCTGTCTTCCATCCCACCGACCCTCAGAGTCTTCGACTCATTAGTTCCCGTTATGCGTACTTATTTAACAAGACTGTGGCACTCCCAAATCTTCTGCCATGAGGACATGGAGTTTAGAAAACCAGACCTGTCTTTGTCCTGTCGGCTAGAAACAAGGGTCCGATTCAGGCTGTGCCCTTGGGATATCCCTGTGTCCTCCTAGGAGATCCCTGGACATGCACATGGGATATCCCTGTGTCCTCCTAGGAGATCCCTGGACATGCACACAGCACCCTTTCTTTATGACCATTGTCACTTAATTCAGCAACCCATGTGCCAGGCTCAAATACTCTATTTAACCTGTTTCATGGAAAATGTTTTCTTTCAACCAGTGGAATCAAATCTGTTCCCCAAATCATATCAGCACTGCACTCAATGGTGCAAGAAATGTTTTCCAATAAACAACTAATAAATAATTAATAAAATGATGAATAACCATTAAATAATTCAGTGAAAATTAACTTGCCATTTTAATCATTTTTTTCTAAACAGAGCAACTAATGTATGTTTATAGTCATACTTAAGAGCACTGAGATAAAATAGTTAAATGGAGTGTAGCTCATACTTGTAATTCCAGAACTGATGAGGCCGAAGCAGGAGAATTGCCACAAGCTCCAGGCTAACCTGGGCAACATAGTGAGTGCCAGACCAGCCAGGGATATAGAGTGAGACTTTGTGTCAAGCACCAGCAATACCAATGCAATTCACATGTGTGCATCACTTTTGACTCCTTGACAGCCCTAGAAATCTAAAAACTAAGCAGGGTAGGGAAAAGGTACCCTGTACCAGGCTCTTTCCCAGCATGTGCAGTGGCTGGGGCTGTAGATCAATGGGAAGAGCAAGGGCCAACTTTAATGCCAAGTACCAGCCAAATGACAAACAAACTCTCAAAAATAATAATAATAAAATAATTAAAGGAGTGACACACTGTGAACGCACATATTTAAAGACTGGGCAATGAATCACTCACCATGCCTCATAAAGTCAGATAAAACAGAAAGTGTCATTTGATAATTAACAAGCCAATGCAGAAAGATGTTAAATTATTTGTCTGATGGATGGTATATTTCCTACAGTAACCACTGCACCACATTGCCTCCAGGACCTAGCTATTCAAAGTACACATCCCTAAATACTGTAAGATGTGTATAGTTTTTCTCAAGACAGAGTTTCTCCGTATAACAGCTCAGGCTGTCCTGGAACTCAATCTGTAGACCAGGCTGGCCTCAAACTCACAAAGATCTGCCTGCCTCCTGAATGCTGGGATTAAAGGTGTGTGCCACCATTGTCCTGAAAATTTTATGTTCATAAAATGACCAAAAAGTACCCTGAGGGTTTTGATGAGGATTAAGAGAGTTAATGGAAGTTTACATGTTGTGTAGAAAGTAGCTGCAGAAATATTAGCTATAGATTAAGATTAACAATGAACTCAAAAATACTGACAGTGACGGGGATAAAAAATTCCGAACCCATATGTATAATAGCAAGTAATTTATTAAATAACTCAAATATAAAAACTATCAATTAGCTAGATAAATTGACACTGAAATATTTAGTAGGAAATCATGCAGGATTTGGTGGTTTTGTTTGTTTGCTTGTTTGAGACAGTTTCCTGTAACCCAGGCTAGCCTCAATCTTACTATGTAGCCAAGGATAGCCTTAAACTGATCCTCTTGCTTTCATCTTCCAAGTGCTGGGATTACAACTGTGCACCACCGTGCTTGGGTATGCAACTATTAAAAACATATTTTAACTTACGGTTTCACTGTCTAAGAAAGTGCACCTGCTGTGTCCAAGACTTTAGATAATAAAAGTAGCTAACATGTATTAACAGCTTACTCTATGCCAGGCGATATTCGAGAGTACTCAAGTTGTAGTCTTTACAACTGACAAACTTTGGAAACTACAGATCGAACAAACTCTGAATCCCATGGGTTAGTGCTGAGAGATTTACCCAAAATAGGGGCCCCGATGAGGAAGTGGGACTACCTACCGTGATGGCAGCAATGCAGTCCTCAGGAGTCTCCTCCGTGACACATGCCAACGCTCCACCACTCACAGCACTCCAGTGGTCACACTTGGCCCTCTCCTGTTGGCCCACTGCACACCACTGCACCCTCCGGGAGTCTTCCAAACCTAGGATGCATAGAGATGATGCAAGGACCCCCTCAAAAAATCCCCAGATGACTGCCCAACAGGGCATCGCTGAAGGCAATGAGCAGGTGTGACTCATTTCATGCCACAGTCACTGGCTGCCTGTCATTGTCTAGAAGAAATAGAGATCCAGACGTTCGTGAAAACCAGTGACAGTGGAGCTCTTCCCTCCCTCCTGATGTCACCTCCCCAGAGAAGCTTCTCAGCTCTCCATTCCAAAGCTGGGCCTTCTGGAACTTTCCTTTGCAGAACTTTCATCCAGGCAGTATCCCATGGAAGTCACATGTTCTGCTCTGATGGTCTCATTGCTGAGGCTCACCCAGTGTGTTAGCTTCCACCTAACACTCTGTAGATGCTCAGAGACTATTGTTTGATTAAAAGGAGGGTGAAAACAGAGAAGCAAAAAAAGGGATGGAAAAAGCCAGTGGAGAGTGGCAACTGCACTCAAAACCTCTGGAACTCCTTTCAAGTTCGGCTCCTGATTATTGTCATGGCCACGTTCCCATGTCAGCTTAGGACAGACTGTCCTTCCTATTGAACAGACCTGTCTGTCACTGGGTAAGTGGAGCCAGTTAACACAAGAATCCAGAGTCACCGTTGCATTAAGTTGTCTATAATATGAAGGTCCTGAAATCCCTTTTGTATGGACTAGAAGAACACCTCAGGAATAGAGTCTTTACTTCATCTGTGAAGACCTGGGTTCAAGTCCCAGCACCACCACTTCCACCATATAACATTTTTGTCATTAAATAACTTAGATCTTTTCCCTGGCTCAGCAGAACATCTGCTCATTATCCCAGGATATTGAGTAGCTCTCGAGGGCTTTACAGATCAATAAGGTTAGGTGATATTTGCAGCCCCCAGCTAATTCTAGTCTATGACTTCTGCCTCACCCTGTGATGAAGCTTAGCAGGTCCCTCCATGGGGCCTGACATACCTCTCTTTAGTTTCTTAATGGCAGAAAAACACTCATATCCCAGGTACAGGTTGATGTCCATCATTGGAGGAACCCTTAGAAATCCATGAGCAGCATCAGTGAACAGCAGGTCTTTCCCGTGAGGGGAGCCAAAGAGCTGGAAAGCAGACGACTTGCCGTGTCCAAAATGTTCCTGTTCAGAGGCAGGAAAAGGAATGGAGGGACACTGTTGACATGGGGTGAAAGTGAAGACAAAATGAACCCCATAGGTAAAGGGAAGGGAGGGGAGAGCCACGCAGTCATCCTTGGCCACAGTTTTTTCCTGCTGTTCCAGCTGCCTGCAGTTAACAGCACTTTGAAAATACTAAATAGAACATTCCAGATAGCAATAGAATTTAAACAACTTTAATTATAGTGAGTATATGGTTGTATTTTCTATATGTTATTATTGTCAAAATCTCTTACTATGTTTTATATATTAATCATTATCATATACCTGAGTGCACAGGGAAAAATACAAGACAGTTGCTGACTTACAGTGGTTTGAATTTGATTTTATTTTTTAGCACAATGCTGAAGGTTTACTGGAACATAGTTCACTGCATCAAGGAGTAATAGATAGATAGATAGATAGATAGATAGATAGATAGATAGATAGATAGAGTAGGGTTTAGGACTTTCTGCAGTTACAGGAATCCACTGAAGATTTTTATTTTGTTTTTGTTTTGGGGTTTTTTTTGTTGCTTTGTTTTGTTTTTTGTTTTTGAGACAGGGTTTCTCTGCAGCTTTGGCTGTCCTGGAACTGGCTCTGTAGACCAGACTGTCCTTGAACTCATAGAGATCTGCCTGCCTCTGCCTTCTGAGAGCTAGGATTAAAGGCATGCACCACCACTGCCCAGTTCCATTGAAGATTTTTAAGTAACCCTTTACACTTAGAGGGAGATATCCTGTACACAAACGCAGTGCCCAGGGCTTCTAACAAGCCTCTTCATGGAAAGTTTTACTCAAATTCCATCTAGTCTGAGTCATGCAGACTCAGGTAACTGCTAGTAGGGTCTAACCCACAGACCTGTAGAAAGTGGTTTGAGTTGGTCTTGTGCCACGCAGCTGCGGTAGGACTCTTGCTGTGTGTTTCCATGGACAGGGTGATGGCTGCCACTTGCTTGTCTGCTTGCCCTGGTGGCAATGCTAGACTTCTCCCTGAAGTTGCTTGCTTCAGCACATTGCCACTAGGGCTGCAGGTGTTCTGTACCCTCTCTTTACTCCAGGTTTCTTGCTAAGGACCAGTTATGAGAAGCAAACAGTCTTTTCAGGCCTTCAAATGCTTTAAAGGTCCTTTGCCCGTGTCTCCTTGGCCTGGCCCACAGTTGTTCCTGATTAAAGCTTATAGTAGCACCTGCCCATGTGTGCCTTCAAGGGGCTGCATTTGCTAGGTTTGGCAGGACATGTCTTTAATCCCAGCTCTTGGGAGGCTGAAAAAGGAGGATGAGGAGTTCCAGTCCATCACTGGCTACACAGCAAGTTTCAGGCCAGTCTGGGCCACATGAGACCTATCCCAACAAAAACAAGAGCATTATGATAACAATAACAAAAGTCAAATGACTGCATTTGCCTCGCAGTGCTCTGCATGAATGCCCCCTGCTGCTGTCCCTAATAATCCTTTGCCCTTCCTCTGGGCACACACAACTTATCCCCAGGGCTCAGGATTCTCCCCAGAATGCCCTTCAGATAAATCCCTCTGTTAAAGCACAAAGTACGTGGCCCATATTCTCAAGGTTGTGCCATCCCTCCTGGTGATAATGTGTGCACTCCTTGTGCCTGCGTGGATTCAAGGGCAGCTCTGTTTAGTTCATCTCTGAGTCTGGGCACTGTGTTGACAGAAATGGGACAGGGTACAGATGCTGACTGGGAGAGAGTGCCACCAACACAGAGACAGGGCTCCTGATCTGGGACCTCAGTCAGGGGAGTCCCTGGCCAGGGTGGGGTCAGGAGAGAAGCTCTTTGATGTGGCAGAGGAGACTCTTTAGAACTGAAAAGAGTGAAACGAAACAGGAAGCGCTTCTGAGAGTCTTTAGCTCCCAGGATGATGATGCCAGTCACTAGACCCTTGTGGCCTCTACTGCCTGTAATAAACACAGACCAGGTAGATTGTTGGTGAAGGGATCATGTGCTAGCACCACCCACTGTGTCCTGAACACACAAAGACTTCTAGTCTGCAGTCAGATGGCAAATAGGACCCTACACACACACACACACACACACACACACACTATACATACTGAAGAAGGGAGCTGTAAGCTGGGCAAAGGATGTTGGGCAGGGGTACCTGGGCCACTCTGAGAATCTCTTGGATCAAGTCCTCCTTGCCATCCACATTGCGAGCCACAACAACATGAGAAGGGACCCGGGCCAGGTGGCACTGCTCATATTCCTCCACTGGCCTGCGGGTGTTGTCGGGGCAGAGCAGCTCGTACTGGTTCTTGTCTGCTTTCTGTGGCAGTGCCTCTGAGGAGGGAAAGTTCAGGTGAGCAGACTGAGCTAGGATCTGTGCTGACCTCTGCCCACCACCACAGAGCGAGTGGGCTGAGGGGACAGAGAATCCTTTCCAAACACGCTTTACACGGGTGAGAGAGCAGCCGACTTAGCAGGGAAAACAACTGGTTTACACTCTCATTGCAGGTCACCCAGGGTTGGGTACCACACCTGGCCAAGGCACCCTCCAGCTGCCCATTTCCCTGTAACTCTGCAAATAAAAATGGTGACAGCAAACACACGTTGAGCAATGACTGCCCAAGTGACTGTACACAGGGCTCACGGCTGCTCAAGCCTCTTTATACCTAAAGAAGGCCAGACATGGGATGATCACAATATAGACGTGAAGAAACGGAGTCAGCGTCTCGTTGGTGCTGCCATCCTGGGACAGCTAACACAAAAGCAGCCAAGTTTTCCAGAAACAGTCTGCTGGGGGAAAGCAAAGAGAGAGAGCTGAGGGTGGAAAGGAGGCTTGGGTCCCAGTCAGGGAACTCTGCAGGAACAAAGAACAGGTTCCTCGAACGCCATGTCAATTTTCAGTGCATTCGTAGATTGAAATCCTAATCCCCAGTGTCTACAAGTGTGATGTTACTCTGAAGTAGTCTTTACAAATGTCCACCAGTAAGATGTGACCATACTGGAATAGACTGGGATCCTAACCCAAGACAACTGGTGTTCCTGTGAAAAGAGGAAATGGGACAGAGGTGTGTGATGTAGGAGGGTCATCTGTCTATGTGGTACTTTCCTTGGTTAATAAAGAAACTGCCTTGGCCTTTTGATAGGCCAGCCCTTAGGTGGGTGGAGTAGACAGAACAGA
>LOEQ01000281.1:342206-352960 GCA_001685075.1 Bramus lutescens
TGTGTTGTTATTTCAGGGTATAAGCTAGCCGTGCGGGAGCCAGGTGGGACGAAAAGCAGGCCTGCTCCCTTAATCACTACAGGTGTGCATGCAGGGAGTCTGCGTTTCTGCCTCACTCACCAGATGGCCAAGCAGTGGTGGTGGTGGACCCTGGCTTACCATCGCCAGTCACTTACATCCCACATGGAGGAGCGTTTCAGAAAACTCTCCTTGGAAGGCAAGCAGAGGTCTTACTACCTTGGTAAAATAAGCCAGAATGGTCTGGGACAAGCCTGCTCCTTCCCAGAGAGAGGGTCTTTTAAATCTCCGTAGTAAGTGCTAGGAGATGCCACCTGCTGGTACAATCGTGGTAACACAGGCGTCCAAAAGCCACAACGATAATTATTAGAGACAGCTTGGTTCTGGAAGATAAGACCCCAAAATGGCCTTAGTCATGAAAATTGTTGATAATAGGACACGCCCCAATTTCAAAAATGCTAACACACCAGTCCAGTGTGCAGCGATGAGAAGGTGAACTGTGAATGGCTGAGCAAAAGAGCAAAGGATGCTGACGTCATCACAGGGGAAGGCATCTAGGTTGTAACCAAGCCCAGGGTAAACTGTGAGGACCTGAAGCTTCCTGGAAGCTACTGTTATAAAGCTGAGCTAAGCATTGAGCTAAACATTGAGCGGCATAGTGCGTCTGTATCTGATATTTAATCGGATATAAACCAAGAATCAGGCCAGGCCTAGTGGCTTTTTTTCTGTAAACCCAGCTATTTTGGAGGTTGAGCAGGAAGGTAGGAAATTTGAGGCCTGCTTGGGCTACAGAATGAATTGAAGACCAGCTGGGAAACTTAGTGAGATCTTATCTCAAGAGACTAAAAACATTAAATGAAAAGCTAAAGAAGGTTTAGGAATGCAACTCTCTGATGGAGTGTTTGCCTGGCATGCCTGAGGCTCTGGGGTCAGTGCACAGAATTTACACACACACACGTGAACACATGCATGTACCTGTACGTATACACACACACACACACACAAAGTCCAAGAATACATAATATTAACTTGTCTGAAATTGCTCCTTTGCTTGTTTGAGCTAAATTGTCCAAAATGGTGGAAAGGTTTACTGTGTTATTTTGTTTTTAAATTAAAAATAAGGAGGGGGTTGTTTCTCAAGGGTAAAGCATTTGTCTAATGCATACAAGGCACTTGGTTTAATGCCTGACATTGCAGAAACAACTTCTTTCATTACTGGAAAGTAGCAAATAGCAATCCAAAAATCAGGTTAACTAGATTTATAGAGGTGTCTATAGGTTAGCTGAGAGAGCAGGGGAGGGGCAGGCACAGGTCCCAGATAGGGAGGTGGTCAGCAGATGTGAGCTAAGAAGAATAAGTGGGGTCCTAAATAATGCAGAGATGGTGGGAATGCTTTCCTAAAATCCCTTCTGTGGCACTAACCATCTCAATATCACTCTCTTCTAGAAGTGAGACAGAGTCTGAGCCTTTGGCCAGGCTGGGGCCTGCTTTACTCTTTGTCCAGCACTTACCAAACACTGTCAGGTGCCTCACGAAGCTCACATCCCCTGCACCATCCTGCAGACATCTGTAAACAGGACAGCCAAGGTCAGGCACTCTGCCTGGGAACACACCTCACCTGCCTCTTAGGATCTGCTGGGGCCTTGCTCACAGGTTCTCAGGCATCCATCTGTCTTCAGAGAGGTAATGGCCTTATCTGAAGCCTTTAAAACGTCACAGCCAAGCTGAGCCATGAATCAGGCAGGAGGCTTAGACACCAGCATCGCAGGCAGTTCTGGAGAAGGATGTCGAGGCAGACAGGACCCTTGTCTGCCTTTCAGAGAGCAGCTCCAAGCAACTGGTTTGATTTTGGCTTTTAAAAGTCATCAGATAGCCCCAAAACCCAGTTAGTCAGTCCTGCTCTGGTTAGAGCAGTCACCTTCTTCTCTTACAGAGCATGGAAAAGCCATAGGCAAAGTACCAACGATGGTTAGCGGGGAAGCTCTTGAGGCCTGTGTCTGCAAATCCCAGTCCCCAAAGATGAGTCTTTACCACCCTCCCTTGGCACTTCTGTTATCATGAAGAACAGCATGTTAGGGCCCCAGCTTTGGGGAGACAGTGAGGTCTCCCACAAAGAAGATTGTTCCTCAGGATGTTATGGAGCAGGGGTAGGCCATGGGAGGGACTCAGAACATCTGGGTGCGAGGGGTATGTCCTGTTTGATCCTGTGCCTTTGTCTCTCTATGATGCTTGGTATTATCAAACTAGGCTGGATCATATAACAAAGGTCATATCCGTGAGGCAGTTTCTAGGTTAATTAAGGTGGGAAGACCCACCCTAAATGTGGATGGTACTGTTTTATGAGTTGGAGCCTAGCAATGAATAACAAGCAGGAAGTGAGCGGCGCACCAGCCTCCCCTGCTCCGCGGGACCAGCTGGCTCATGCTCCTGCTGCCAGGCCTGCCCCATCACGATGGACTGTATCCTCTCAGGCCATGAGCCAAAAATAAACCCTCTCTTTCTTAGGATGTTTCTTGTCAGGTATTCAGTCACAGTTACAAGAACAATAACTGATTGATGCCCCAGTTCCAAAGCAAGGGATTCTCACTCACTTGAGGGCCCCAGAGTAGCCGAAGTATGGTTCCCTGGAGGAGCAGGCACACTTGTCTGTCCCCTTTCCTGCACACAGTTGGCAAAGGCTGGGAAACGTCTTTCCATCCGCACAGGGGACGCAGCTGCTGGAGAAGAACGTGGCTGCTGCTGCTCAACACAGAGACACGGGCCACAGGGTGTGAGCTGGCTAAAGCCATCAGATTGTACATGTGTGAGAGAGTGTCCTGCCTGTGGACATCTCCTAAGAGTACTCCCAGGAAGTGAGTATGTGCAGGGAGTCTGCCATAGGTGGCAGGCAATGCCAAGGCCAGAGTGAATGGATAGATGACCCAGGGCCATGTGTGTTTGAGAATCATGCTTATGTGTGTTCAGGGATCAAGCCTATGAAAATGCTCCCCATCTTGTCTGCTGCAGGTGATAAGAAGTGCTGACCCTTGGGCTGGAGAGATGCCTCACAGCTTAAGAGCACTGGCTGCTGCTCTTCCAGAGGTCCTGAGTTCAATTCCCAGCAACTGTACTGTGGCTCACAGCCATCTGTAATGAGATCTGGTGCCCTCTTCTGACCTGCAGGCAGACCACTGTGTATATAATAAATGAATAAAAATCTTTAAAACAAAAAAAAAGAAGAAGGAAAAGAAAAACTTCTGACCCACATGGAAACAAGATGTGACCAGTTAATTTACCAACACCCCAGGACTGGAGAGATGGCTCAGTGGTTAAGAGCACTGACTGCTCTTCCAGAGGANTTAAGAGCACTGGCTGCTGCTCTTCCAGAGGTCCTGAGTTCAATTCCCAGCAACTGTACTGTGGCTCACAGCCATCTGTAATGAGATCTGGTGCCCTCTTCTGACCTGCAGGCAGACCACTGTGTATATAATAAATGAATAAAAATCTTTAAAACAAAAAAAAAGAAGAAGGAAAAGAAAAACTTCTGACCCACATGGAAACAAGATGTGACCAGTTAATTTACCAACACCCCAGGACTGGAGAGATGGCTCAGTGGTTAAGAGCACTGACTGCTCTTCCAGAGGACCTGGGCTCAATTTCCAGCACCCACAAGGCAGCTCACAACAGTCTGTAACTCCAGTTCCAAGGAATCCAACACCCTCATACAGGTAAACCAATATACATGAAATAATAATAAAAAAAATACCAGCCCCCTACAGGGCCAGGCAGAATACTGAAGAAGACAGGACCTGTAGGCCAGTCACCATGCAATAATAGCTCTTCCTTGCATTAGACAAGAGCCCACCCCACTTCCAGTCCTTCTGTATGCAGAGACTGTGGTGGCTCATGGGATCCCTGATTTGAGGGGAGAATTGGTAAATCCTGCTGGTGAGTCAGCAGAGGAGCAAGCTAGCAGCCACTGCCTTAACTGCCCAGACAGAAGTCCAGTGGTATCTGTCACCAAGGCAAGAGAACGCCCTAGAAAGGTCAAGACGCAAGGCTGTAGTCCATTATCAGACTCTGTCAGATCCACACAGTTGCCTGTCCCTGTTACAACATGAGTACTGCAAAGGTTGACAGCACAAAAAAGGTGTGCCTTTGCAGAGTACAGGATCTGGAAGCCATCTTCAGGGGCAGAAAAGATCTGGGCTCACTGTGGCTCATCCTAACTGCTCAAGAAGCCTGGAGCACTCAGCGATGTCCTAGGATTAACCCAGTCATCCCGTCCTTGCCCAAGCACTGGCATTAATGTATGGAAGCCTGAGGGCCTAGTAATCTTCTGGGAGCCCCAGAGAACCTTCCTGGGAGGTTTGGAGTGAGGTGACCTTCCTTGAAGTCTTTCAAGGATAGCCTTGCCAAGACAGACTGCTGTGGCTCCTGGGAAGGGGAAACTGATGGCTCAGAGAAACAGAAGCGTTGCTACTGGGAGAACCCTCAGCCAGCTCCTATGGGCTGCTGGTGCACACTCTAACTCTGTCTCAGAGAACATAAGACACGTGTGTTTGTCAGTGTCTGAGCCGTGGCTAACTTGCATTATCAACTCAACTGGGTTTGGAATCACCATGGAAACACACACCTGAGTTTGTCTATGAAGCTGTTTCTAGAAAAGCTTAACTAAAGAGGGAAGATCTACCCTGAACATGGGTGTCACCATTGATGGGATGGGAGCCAAGATAAAGAAAAGAAGAAAGCAAGCTGGGGACCAGCAATGCCTCAGGCTGTTGCTACCTGGCCTTACCCACCATGATGGACTGTACGCTCAGACTACGAGCCCATAAAGTCCTTCCTTCCTGAAGTTGCTTTTACTTGGTACTTTTATAATAAAACAAATGTCTGGTTGTGTGACCCCAACATAATCCAGTTAGACCACCCAGTGAGGGCACGTAGCTCCAGCTGCCTCACCTGTTTCCAGAGAGCCAGAAGGAAGCAGTTTGCTGAGGGGAATATACCACCCAGCAGACCAGCCCATTCCCGCGTGGCAGGATTTCTTGCCCCGGAGCTGGTTCAGTTGAAATCCTGTACCCTTCTTCACCAGGGCCACAGCATAATAATGGGTTTGTGGATCTGCAGGTGAGCAGAGAGAAAGAGAATCCTAAAGAAAATGCATTGTTACAACTAACCTTCCAAGGCATTCGCAATGTAAAACTTCATAGGGTCCTGGGCCCCTGCACTAGCCTCTAGCAAGAAAGGCAAAAAAAGAAATGGAAAATGCCTTTATCTGACAGGAGGAGAGAACTGACCCCTTTCAAGGCAATAAATTAATATTGCAGATGTTCCCTGACTTACAAGCTAGACTTGTTAGCTTTGCTTTATGGTAGGTGCCAATGCCAGTAGATCCTTCAAATTTCCAATTTGGTCTTTCAAGTGCAAGAAGATCCCTTCTTTGGAAGCTGAGCAGAGACTGTAAGCCATGGCGTCTGGTACCATAGGTTCACGGCAGGAAACAAACACTAGTCCATGGCACCATCTTGCTAAACTGGATGTTTGCCTGGCTTGTGGTATTGAAAGCCTCTGGACTTACAACATTTTGAGTTTTTAATGGGTTTAATCTGGGCATAAGTCCATTGTAGGTTAGGGTACCTCCAGGGTCATTTCGCTGTGCTGCTCTGTTTTGTTTCTCTCAGTCACCTCAAGCCTGCAGAACAAGAGGCTTGCCTGCTCCATTACAGGACTTGTGGGTGTTCCAGGGACCACAAGCTTTAGAGCCTAGTCGCTGGACTGTTGCTGCTTCTATAGGGCCTTTTCTTCAATCTCTGGTTCTCTGCCCAGTCACAAAGGTGAAGATGTGAGAGGAAGATGAGAACAGGCCCCAGAATACATCAGGGGCCTGCAAGCTAGAGTCCGACTGAGCTGGGCTGTGTTCCCACACACTGATAACAGTAACACATGAGAATGGAAAGAGGTAACTCTCCCCTCATCCACTCCGCCAGAGCTTCTCGTCACACCAGACACAGATATGTATTGTATAAGACCTGTGGGAGGTAGTGCAAGGAAGAGCCTTGTGTGTCCTTAGAAATGGTCTCTGATTGGCACGGCCCTAGGGATGGATGACAGGTTCTGGATAACACCCCTCTCAGGATGTGACCATCCCACAAACCACAGAATCAAGGCTGTTCCCACCAGGATTCACAAAAGCCACTGCTTCCTGTGAAGAAATACTGTAGCCTTTGTGGGCCAGTGAACAACACTGCCAAGCCAAAGAGCTCCAGAGACTTGGTCCCCTGTAATGTTAGTGTGATGGTTAATTTTTACCATCAACTTGGCTAGCTTTGCAATCACGCAGAAGATGCACCTCTGAGTACCTCTGGGGGAGTTTCCAGGGAGGCTGAACGGGAAGACCCACCCCTTGAATGTGGATGACATCATTCCATGGCCTGGGTCCTGGGGTGAGTAAAACTGAGAAGAAAGTGGGTTGAGCACCAATCTCTCTCACTGTCCTCCTCTCTCTGCTTCCTGACTACAGATGCAATGCAGCCAGAGGCCTCATGCTCCTTCTGCCATGCCCCTCTCACTGTGGTGGACTCTATCTTTTTCAAATGTGAGCCAAAATCAGCTTTTCTTCCTTAAGTTCCTTTTGCCAGGCATTCTGTCACCGCAACAAAAGTAACTAACACGGTTGACAAAGTCCCTGCCAACCCCAGGGGCCATCATGTCACACTAGTGACACTGGGCCCCAGGGAGAACACACCGTCTTTTGATCCGTAGTATTCTGCCATGAGAGGTGTCAGGTTGTGGTGGGGCAGGCCAGCCTCAGCCAGCAAAGCTCCATCAACGGTCACAGCATCTGCTTTGTTGGCCTGAAAGAAAAGAGACCAGCCATGCATGAAACTCATCACCCCTGGGGAAGACTCTTCCAGTATCCTGCCAGAGACTCTGGTTCCACAGAATCTCCCATAGCTCAGGCCTCTTCCTCCTCGTTCCTGTCTACTCCATGAGGCTGTTGAGGGCTGAAAGAAGTTACCGTCACATGTATGCTGTTCTGTTAGCCAACTGACACTTGGTTCACTAGCCTCATCCTTGGATTGCGAGGTCTGTGAATGTGGGAACACTTGTCTGTTTTGCTCCCTGGTTAATCTCAGCACATACGTGAGCACCTAGGAGGGCAGGTATCCACATGTGTTCACTGAGTGAGTATGAGACCCGCAGAATGCATCCATCCTTGAGAACTCATGCTACATCTTCCACATCTGGGTCTCAGGGATCTGTCAGCCAAGGGTTCCTTCCTCCCTGCAGGAAGCAGCAACTTCACAAGCTAAGATGAAGTTGAGTCATTTCCTACCCTCAATGCAAACCATTCCTTCTATCCCTTAGTAATTGACATCCTTTTCCCAGCACTGGAGAATGAACTTAGGGCCTTGTACATCTAGACAAGTGTTCTACCCATGAGCAGTATTTCCAGCTCTCTTTTACTTTTTTTTTTCCTTCAAGACAGGGTTTCTCTGTAGCTTTGGAGCCTGTCTTGGAACTAGCTCTTGTAGACCAGACTGGCCTCGAACTCACAGAGATCCACTTGCCTCTGTCTCCCGAGTGCTGGGATTAAAGGTGTGCACCACCACCACCCAGATTCTCTTTTATTTTTTTAGATGCTTGAGACAAGGGTTAACTAAGTTGCTCACACTGGACTTGAACTGATTCTGTAGGCCAGGGAATCCTTAGAGCCTCCCCATTAACTGCATTCCAGGCCTGGGCCACCAGACTCAGTTTCTAAATTAGCTTTTAAAGTAATCTGGGTTTTTCAGGATGTAGTTTGGCACAGCCATCCCTCAGTGTCTGAGGGAGATTTCTTTTGACACGCCTGCAAAATATCAACCAAGGCTCGAATCCCTGATAGGAACGGAGTGGAGCTGTGCACACCCCATGCTGATCCTCTCATACACTTTCACCTGTCTTGAGACTATGTGGAAAACTAACCCAAGGTAGAAGCTGGGTAAAGAGTTGTCACACTGTGCTATTCAATGAATGGAAATGAAGAGTCTGCACATGTTAAATACAGTTGTAATTTTTAAAACCAGTTTTTGATCTGTAGTTGTTTGACTTTACAAGTTCCATATTACAATTATTTTATAATATGTTTTCATATATATGGATGGATATACATATTTGTGTGTGTAACTTAAGACATTATTGAAGACACGTATCAAAAGTCACTCAAATTAACTCGGAAAAAGACACATCTAATATTAAAGGTCAAAGAGCAAGGTCACTAAGCCTGTGAACCACTGTCAACACCATCAACATCAAGACAGAAGTCAGGGGCTTCGGGGATATCCCAGTGGTCAAATGCTCTTTAACTTGCTCTTAATGGACCCAGGTTCTCAGCACCCAGTGGTGAGTCACAGCTACCCATAACCCCAGTTCTGTGAGATCCAACACCCTCTTCTGACCTTTGAGGGCACCAGGCACATACATGGTATGCAGACATACAACATACATGCAGGCAAAACACTCATAAAATAAAGACAAATATAAAAAGAAAGGAAGGAAAATAGGAAGAAGATGGAAAGCAATATGAATGGACTAGACATGAACTCCAGCCATCCCCAAGGAATCCAGTTCATAATGGCTTTTCTCTGCTTCATTCATCTTCCCTTTCTGAGTCTTTCCTCTGCAGGTTCCAATAGCAGATGCAAAAAGACGTCTTAGATGGCTTAGCCTCCTCTGCAGTGGCATAGGGACAAATGGCTATGACAAATCCGTCTCTACTCTCCCATTATCTGTTTCTGTTTGTCTCTATCTCTCTCACACATACACATGTGCACGTGCACACACACACACACACATGCATGCACATACACAATGACAAATTTCATAATTTAAAAAAAAACAGCTTTTTGCACTTAAAAATGCAAACCCCACCAGTTATGGGGATCCACATCTTAGTTCCAGCACTCCGAAGTCAGGAACAGGAACTCTATGAGTTCTGGGCCAGCAAGCTCTGTATAAAGAAATTTTCTTATTTATTTTTTGAGTTTCTATAGATTCTCTTGATGTATTAGGTTTTGGTGTGTCACAGATATATTGCTAAACTTGAAGCCCATATTAGCTGCTCTATTAAGTTTATGACTCTTGCTCCGGGTGAGTGCTGATCGGCTGTAGTCTCTCTCCCCTGCAAGGAAAAGTGTAGAAAAAGAAAAGGCGCAAACTTTCTTCTGCTGACAGCAGCGACTTACCGAGATGTCCTTGATGCACTCGGGATAGGAGGCTTTCATCACACAGCTAACAGATGGGCCATCTGCAGGAAGGACTTTTTTCATATTGTCACTGAAACTGGAGCACTTGGTGGCCTCACGATCTGACACAACACACCATCTTACAGTACTCTCTGGAACAGCCAGACACAGCCCTAGGGGAGAGATAGTAGAGATGTCAGGGATCCATGGCTCTCACCTTCCTCTGCTAGCAGAAGGGATCGAATACAAGATGAAGAGCTGGCTAAGGGGATTGGATCAACGGCTCAGAGAGATGGTGCAGTACTTTAGTCTACATCCAGCCCGTACAGAGAACTTGAGTTCAGTTCCCAGACCTAAGTCAGACAGCTTATAACCTCCTGTAGCTCCAACCCTAGGGATCTGGCACCCTCTTCTGGCCTCTGTTGTGGGCATTGCACTCACATGTACAACTCACCTAATGTGTGTGTGTGTGTGTGTGTGTGTGTGTTTAATCAAAAATAAACATTTTAATGCTAAAAAAATAGAATCAACTGAATGCCATTCACAAACTAAATTGGCTACTTTCCTCATGGGAATTCTCAGGACCCATGTTTTTTTCCTCTCTCTCCTTTCGTTTATATTTAAAAAGGAAGAAAGTTAAAATCTCCAAAAAAGATAACCACAGTATTAACAATATGACACAGAAAGTCCACTCCTAAAGAGATATTCAAAATTTGACAATGGGAGCTAAAGAAAATAAGCACACAAATACTCACGGCAACACTATTATTTTCAATAACTAAACAGAAAGACCTTCAAGTGGATGTGTGCTATCCTATTCTAAAACCTGAATGAGTCTCAAAAATAGCAAGTAAAAGAACCAAGCAAAAAGGCTTCTGGCAATGTGATTACATATATGCAGAATATCTAAACAAAACATGCCTGCAGTTCCCGTTCCCTAGAGGCTGAAGCACTCTGTCTCAAAACAATCAAACAAACAAAAAACTAAGGTACTGGAGAGAGGGCTCAGAGGTTAGAGCACTGGCTGCTCTTGCAGAGGACCCAGGTTTGGTTCCCAGCACCCACATGATGGCTCACAACTGTTTGTAACTGCTTGTGGTATTTTTGGTGTAATTGGCCCCCATAAGCTCATGGGGAGTGCCACTATTAAAAAATATGTCTTCGCTGGAGTAGGTGTGGCCTTGCTGGAGGAAGCAGGTCACTGTGGAGGTGGATTTCGAGGTCCCATATATGTTTAAGCCACATCCAGTGTCTCAGACCACTTCCTGTTGCCTGCTGGTCAAGATGTAAGAACTCTCAGTTCCTTCTCCAGTACCATGTCTGCCTGCATGCTGCCTTGCTTTCTGCCATGATGATAATGGACTAACCTCTGAACTGTAAGTGAGACTTCACAATTAAATATTTTCCTTTATAAGAGTTGCTATGGGCCAGGCTGTGGGTGGCGCATGCCTTTAATCCCAGTACTCGGGAAGTAGAGGCAGGTGAATCCCTGTGAGTTCGAGGCCAGCCTGGTCTACAAGAGCTAGT
>LOEQ01000281.1:391218-403359 GCA_001685075.1 Bramus lutescens
CTGGAAGAGCAGTCAGTGCTCTTAACCTCTGAGCCATCTCTCCAGCCCCCCCTTCTTTCTTTTTCCTCCTTCCCCCTCCTTCCTCCTCTTCCTTTCTTTTTAATATGTATCCATTGCTTCTCTTGTTTTCTACCAGAAATACAAATGGAGTACTATGCAGGGAATTTCCCAAAGGAGCACTTTGGGAAATAAAGGAATTTAAAAGTTACCTGCAAAATCTTTCAGTAGCTCAACCTCCCTAATTGGTCATTACATAGTAGCATTTGAAAAAGAGTATAAATCAGATGTATCAATATGTATCAATTCACTAGCTTCTTATTTAATGGGAAATATTTTCAGATTAAGAGCATATGCTTTCAGACAACATACTCAGAACATTCCGGGAGGAAATACTGAGAGAGTCAAACGATCTAGAAAGACAGGAAATAGGCCTTCAGTCCTAGAATCAGGAAAGACTGACTGTTTCAGTTTGAAGCGTTGGGCTCAGTTTCCGCCCCATATTCCCTTAGTGCCCTTCACTCTTGACTAAGTCACTTAGTTTCCTTTTCCCTTGCCTACACAATACTGAGATTTATAAAAAGTGCAGTTCAGATTATGTATGAAAATGTTTTGGGAAGTTATAGTGGTAAAAAGATAATGTATTTATACCATTACTGTGCTCTTAAAATTGTTCCAGTTTGATAGAAAAGAACAGGTGGATGTAATTAGTAATTTAGAGGGTATTTTATTCTATGTCTTATAAAAAGTTCAATTATGGCAGCATTTTTTTTATCCTAGAGTAAGCAATTACAAAGGATTAACTTAATTTAAGGTAGACTTTACTGGGGTTGGAGAGATGGCTTGGTGGTTAAGAGTATGTCCTCTTGGAGAGGACTCAAGTTCCCTTTCCAGCACCCATGTTGAGCTGCTTACCAAACCCCTGTAAGTCTAGTTCTAGGTGATCTGATGTCTTCTTCTGGACTCCACAGGCATATGCATACATATGTGCATGCACACATATGCATAATAAAAAATCTTTTTTAAAAATTCTACCACTTTTTAATCCATGTATGTTTTCTTTGGGGGGCAGTTTCAAGACAAGTTTTCTCTTGTAGCCCAGGCTGGCCTCAATCAAACTCAGAGATCCACCTGTCTCTGCCTTCCCTGGGATTAAAGGCATGTGCCACCACAGCTTATGGAGTATATTTTCTTGAAGTTAACAAAACATTCTGTGGTAAAAGAAGCTTTGTTCTTAGTTTGTAAGCTAATTTATGTGTGATCATTTGCTTTCCTTTCCATGTAAATTTTAGTGTTCAAGAATTCTTTGTTCGTAAATCCAATGCAAAGAAAGGCATGCTCGCCAGTACACATCTTATAGTGAAAGAACCGACTGGTTCTAAATATGAAGCTGCAAAGAAGTGGAGTTTGCCAGCAGTCACTATTCCATGGCTCTTAGAAACTGCTAGAATGGGAAAGAGAGCAGATGAAAGCCATTTTCTGGTTGACAGTGCACCTAAACAAGGTCAGAACTCTCTTTGTTTTTATGTATTTTACAACTTGATGGTTTCTGAAATATGAATGTTCCAGGACTTTCTTTCAAAAGTTCATTTATTTTGGCTGTTTATGGTGAATCCTGTGAGTCTTTGTTGTGTGTTTGTTGGTGATAGCCAGATGGATGTGTGCTCTTAGCACAGATGCTTAGTGTGTAGTCACTATGGCCTCAACGCTAGTAAAGTGCACCCTCAGGGTATCAGTGTTGAAGGTGAAAGATGTGAGCATCCATCCCACTTAGTGTTGATTCCTACTGTGGCTTACACTAGCATGGTGTGTAGCTAATGTGCTTGCTGCTTATCTGTGCTTCTGCATGTTCCCACAAGATGACTTAGTACTTGACTACTGTCTGTTGCTGTAATAAGACACCAAGGCCAAAAGCCGCTTGGGGAGGAAAGCATGCATTTCATTTTACAACTTGTAGTCCATCATCCAGGGAAGTAGGGCCAGGAATCTGAAGGCAGGAATTGATGAAGAGACCATGGAGTGCTTCTTACTGGCTTTCTCCTCATGGCTTGCTCAGTCTGTTTTCTTACACCAACCAGGGACCACCTGCCCAGGGGTGACACCACCCGCAGTGTACTGGGCCCTCCCACATCAGTCATCAATCAAGAAAATGCACCATAGGCTTTCCACAAGCCAATCTAGTAGGCATAGTCTCAATTGAGGTTCCCTCTTCCTAGGGACTCTAGCGTGTGTCTGTTTGACATCAAATCAGCCAGCACAGCCAGCTTCCTTTTGTCTTCAGTTAGAATGTCCATTCCTCCAGGAAAGACACCTTCTTTGACTCAGCAGTTACAGTCTTGTCTCATTTTTCACTCTTTGTCCCTCTCAGGATTCCCTTTGCCTGGGGAAACTAATTTGCTTT
Organism: Bramus lutescens; assembly: GCA_001685075.1. Lineage (NCBI taxonomy): Eukaryota > Metazoa > Chordata > Mammalia > Rodentia > Cricetidae > Bramus > Bramus lutescens. The sequence continues at coordinate 393,617 of LOEQ01000281.1, forward strand.
CCTTTCTCCTCCAAAGTATAAACTCTGTAAAGTCTACTGAGTTCTTCATTTTCATTGTCTAGCAATGGGCCGGGCATAAAGTAGCCAAAAGTGTTTTGTTTAATGTTGAGCAAAAGTGGAAGGCAGAGGTGGGAGAACACGAGTAGCCTCTGAGTGATAGTGTTGCTGGGCAGACTGCAGAGGCCAGTCACCATCTGGGGAACACCTACTAACCTAGACAGAGAATGGGTTTATAATTATTTGTTTCAGTTAGTGTGTGTTCCAATTCAATACATGTAGTAGGAGACTGCTTGTTTGTTCAGGCTGCTCAGCCCCAAAATAACCACATGAAATTGTATTAATTAAATCACTGCTTGGCCCATTATCTCTAGCTTCTTATTGGCTAACTTTTTATATCTTAATTTAACCCATTTCTATTAATCTGTGTATTGCCACATGGCTGTGGCTTACCAGTAAGCAGGGACTACATGGCATCTCCCTGACTCCTCCTTCTTTCTCCCAGCATTCAGTTTAGTTTTCCCCACCTAGCTCTACTCTACCCATTCACAGGCCAAGGTTTATTCCTTAACCAATGGCAGTGAAACATATTCACAACATACATCACCTCCCACATCAAATACATACATTCCATGCATACACATGTATATATGTGTGTGTTTATTTGTATTGTGTAATTGATGTATGCATGTGCATATCTGTGATCAGAGGTCAACAGTGTGTGTTTTCCTCTGTCCTGCGCCACCTTGGTTTTAGGGATAGAGTCTCTGAACTGATTAGGTGAGCTCCAGGGATCTGCCTGCCTCCAGCACCAGTATTAGAGGTACACACCTCTGCATCCAGCTTTCATATGAGTGCTGGGGAACTGAACTCAGGTCTTCGTTCTTAAAAGTAAGCACTTTACCCACTGAGCCATCTGTTCAGTCCTCAACATATATTTTAATGTATCATCTGGAAGCAGGGACTTATAGTGCACATCTGAAGCCCAACACTTGTGAGGCTGAGGCAGGAGGGTCACTTAACAAACAGGTGTATCCAAGCTGTATCCTGTGCTCTGCATTCATACAAAGATGACTTCAAGTGCAGCCCAAAACAAAAACTAACTGGGTGTGTGTTTGGTTGGTTGGTTTGCTTTAATCTGTTTTTTTGAGGCAGGATTTCTCTCTGTAACAGCTTTGGCTATCCTGGAACTTTCTTTGTAGACCAGGCTGGCCTTGAATTCACAGAGCATCCCAAGTGCTGAGATTAAAGACATGCACCACTACCATGGGGCTTGTTGGGGTGAGCTGCTTGTTCGTCCCGGCTGCCCAGAACTGAAATATTATTATTTCACACAGAAACCATATTATTTAAATCACTGCTTGGCCCATTAGCTCTAGCTTCNNNNGGCCCATTAGCTCTAGCTTCTTATTGGCTGACTCTTACATCTTAATTTAACCCACTTCTATTAATCTGTGTATCACCACAAGGTCGTGGCCTACCAGCAAAGTTTCAGCACATCTACCTCCAGGTGCGTATCCATGGCATCTCCTGACTCTGCCTTTCTTTCTCCCAGCATTCAGTCCATTCCTCCCCGCCTTCCTAAGTTCTGCCCTATCAACAGGCCAAGGCAGTTTCTTTATTCATTAATGGTAATCACAGCACCCAGAGGGGACTCCCACGTCAGGGCTGGTTTTGTTTTTCCTTAACCCTGATTGTGGGGTTCTCTTTGAAGATGACAATGTTTTGTTGCAGTATCAACAGGTTAGGTACATCTGCAAGAGTATATGAGACCTATCTCAAAAAAAAAGTTCATCAGGTTTGCTTCTTGGAAAGTAGAAGTGTAGCTTTATGGTTTAAAGTATACTGAGACAAGATGTGGAACCTAACAAAATATTAAAATGTCACTTTACCTCATTTGAAATAAAAAGCTGATATTAATGGCTTGTTTGTTTTCATTTTCAATCTGCAGAACAAGTATTAGAAATTAAGCTACCAAATGGAGTGGGTCCAAATCCAGACTCTCCAGAAAATCCTGACACACATCTGGAAATGCACAGAAAAGTGGCTGTTACACCCTTGGACATGAACCACTTTCAGAGTAAAGCTTTCCATGCTGTCATGTCACAGCACTGTAAGCAGGACTCGGTCTCTTCAGCAGTAGGACAGCCACTTAAGAAGGAGCCCTCCTTACATCTGGACACACCATCTAAGTTTCTGTCCAAGGACAAACTCTTCAAGCCATCTTTTGATGTGACGGTAAGACTTGAAGGAAATGGTGTTAGTGGTAATGGTTTTACAGTTTATAAAGGTAGAGCCCCACATTGTGCAAACCACCAAAGTTTGTAATAGAAAGTCTTCCAAAGATGTTGAGAAAAAGGTGCTCAGAGCTGAGATAATAGCTGTGGCTACATATAATGTGAAGTTAGGGCTCTGGGTTCAAGTCCCAGATTACTGCATGAACACAGCTTTAGGTAGATCTTTTAATCTCCGAGCATCACTTTGAAGTGAAATGATAGGATGAAATGGTTTTGTAAGCTTTAAAATAGCAGCCGTGTTGCTTCCCTCTCTGGATGATGTTAAGTGTGACTTAGGCTTCCTTTCTGGAAGTCCCCAGTATAACCTAACTCTTCAGTCCTTCTCTTAGAGATGAGTGGTGTTTCTGTTTGATCTGAACAGTATGGTCTGTCACCTTTGGAAATTTATTTACAAATACAAGACTAATAAAACATTTTCAAATAGTCTCCTTTCAGCTTCCCAAGATATTTTTTTTTCCACCTTTCTTTTGGGAGCTTTTAGGGTTTTGTTGGTGGTGGTGGTGGTTAGTTTTTGTTTTGCATCTGTTTAGTTTGATTTGTTTAGCCTCTGTTGTGTAGATTTGCTCACGTTCTACGTAACTGTTGTTAATTCATTTATCATAAGGTAGTATTTCATCTAAGGTGTAGCATTTGATTCATATCTAATATGAAAGAGCTAACCTCTTGATGACCTAAGTCTTTTATATCCTTTTCTATAGGTGTTTATTTACCTATCCTATATATTAAGTGATGTTTGTAAGTTTCTTGTTTGGTAATTCTTTTTCTTTCAAAATCTCACATGGTTTTTGTTTTTAGTAAGTAGTTGCTGTGTTAGTTGGCACACTTGTATGTATGAGTTCCATTGGTCAAAATGTACAATGTGGCTTTTAATATTACAAACTACCCTCTCCTGTTTACTGCTTTTTGGTTTGAGGGCTAGCTGCTCTGGTTCTAGGATTTCAGTCTCTGCTCTCTTATCTCTATCTAAGTTCTATCATATATTATTTTCTAATAATTTATACTTGCATTTTATATATATTTATATTATGTGTTTGCTTGATGTCCTCTCCCCTCCCTCCATTTTGGTATGTAGTATAGATTCCCCTACCCCTTCTGAGACAAGGGCTCAGAATGTAACCAACACTGGCTTTGAATTCAGAGATCCAGCAGCTTCTGCTTGCTGACCCCTGATTAAAGGCATATACGCACCATGCCTGGCCTGTTTTGTTTGTTTGTTGTTTTTATAGACAGTTTTACTGTATAAATAGCGCTGGCTGCCTTAGTATGTAGAGTCTTGTACTTGGAGTGCTCCTCATGTATATATAATCCTCCTGAGATTAGCACAATAGTATATACCACCATTCCTAGCTGCATTAATACTGTCAGTGTGTCCTTAATCCTCTTCTTAATCTTTTATTGTTGGTTAATTTTAAATCATGCTGGTTTTCACTAAAGCAACCGTTCTTCCCAGTCCATGACCATACCCTTGTTGGGGAGTATTCTTGTTTTTCATTTTAAGTTATCATATAGTGATGGATTTCACAGTCTTTAACTCTGCTTTGTGTGTTTGAAATGTTCACTGTCATTTTTTAAGTTTCCTGCATCTTTGGTAGGATCATTTTTCCCTAGATTCCTTAGAGTAGGCCTGAGTACAATATTTCTTGGGTTTGAACCTTGAGAACTTTTGTGGCGTTGATTCTTTAGCATACTGCTTGAATCAACTTTTCTAGTCTGCAGTTTTCCCTGGAGTTTCCTGAGCATGCTATACCATGTATGTCTGGGTGTATATGTGTCTGTATTTTCCAATTTTTTAAAATTAATTTTAATTTAAATTTTTAAATTTAATTTTAATTAAAATCCTTCCCCTTTTTTCTTCCTTCCAACTCCTCCCATGTTTCCCCCTCATTCCCTCTCACATTGATGACCTCTTATTATTTTACACACAGAGAGATATTTTACATATAAAAAGACCTGCTGAGTCCCTTAGTGTTGCTTGTGTGTATATAATTATATCAGGGCTGACCACTTGGTGTTGGATTATCAGTTAGGTGATTCATCTCTGGGAACAATTAAATCTCCCTCTCTCAGCAGTCTAAGAGTGGGGCCCCCATGAGAGCCCTTCGACATTAGCTTATCTATTTGTGTTACAGTTTTTAGGTCTTGTAATGTTAGGTAGTCAAGTTGCTGAAGTATCATGGGTGTAGCTTCACTGTTGTTGCTAGGAGACTCAGTCTCACATCAGACTTCTTTCTTTGTCCTCTGCCTCTTAAAATCTTTCTTCCCTCTTTTCCATGAGGGTCCCTGAGCCTTGGGACTTGGTACACCAGGATTACCAAGTCTCTATCTGTTGCAAGAGAAATTTCTTTGATGAGAGTTTCTGTGGGTATAAGGTTAAATATTTAGAAGGTAGTTAGGAATTGTGCTGATGTAGCAGGTTCTTCTCTCAGATCCGTGGCCTCACTAGTCCTAAGTAGTTGACTAGATTTCTAGTATGAGACATTTCTCTCCTGTTGGGTGGGCCTTAAGTCCAGCTAGACAGTTGGATGCTGCCAAGATACAAGCACAACTTTTGCATCTTTAGGGGTATCTTGCTGTGCTGGTCATTGTTGTGGTTCTCAGGCATCACAGCTGGGTAGGACTATTGATTGCTTCCCTCCCTTGGCAACTTGCATAACACCTTCTGGTACTGTGAAAGCTAGACCTCAGAAGGGAGGCTTTGATGTCGGATCCAGTGCAAATCTTCTGAGTGTTGTGAATTGTGTGGTGCCTTCAGCAATAGGGACTTTAACTTCAACCTCTCAAAGGCAGCCCAGGGCAACAGCAATAGCATGTAGTGTTGTGTTTTTATAGTCTGTTGCTAACTTTAGTATCCTGAACACTAAGGCTCCTTTTATTCTTTTATGTTCCAAATGGCATACAGAGTTAGTTGTATCATTGTACTAAAGATTGTTAACCAAAATGATTTATTTATTGGCATAGTTCAAATAAATTTTGTTGTATGTATAAATTACTATGCAGATGCAAAAGAAAATGAGCCAGCCACCTGAATGGCAGTAGCGTTCCCTCGAGGACTATGAGGGCCTTGGGAACAGGGTGTATTTTATGTATTTGTTTGTTTGGTTTTGGTTTTGTTATGTTTTAGAAACACTAATTAACCCAAATGCTTACTTGAATTATAAGAGTAACAATTTCAGTATGAAAAGATACAACTGTATACAGCTTTGACAGTAATAAATTGTAATATGCAGTGTATACAAGCATCATACAAAGCATGAGACACCATGCCTGGCCCACAAAACAAGGCTATTTTAATACCTTAAAATCTGATCTTTTTCTTTAACATCATTTTCAGGTTCTGATTAATACCTCACTAGCCCAGCATCAGTGAGCTTCATTGAACATCATAACTCTGTTGATAAAGCATTGTGTAAACCATAACTTTCCTTTTCATTTTTTTAAAGATTTATTTATTATGTATACAACATTCTGCCTGCATGTATGCCCATACACCAGAAGAGGGTGCCAGATCTTATTACAGATGGTTGTGAGCCAACATATGGTTGCTGGGAATTGAACTCAGGACCTCTGGAAGAGCAGCCAAACCACTGAGCCATCTCTCCAGCCCCCTCCTTTTCATTTTTTTGTTTGTTTGTTTGTTTGTTTGTTTGAGTCAGGGTCTCATGTAGCTCAGACTAGCCTCAGTGTCAGTATGTGGTCAAGGTTGACATTGAATTTCTAGTCTTTCTGCCTCCATCTCCTGAGTGCTGTGATCATAGGTGTTGGTCACTATGCTTGATGTGTGTGATGCTGGAGAATGTGTCCAGGGCTCTGCATGCTAGGTGTACTCTCCACCTGAGCTATATCCCAGCACAAAGCATAAACATTTGCTGATCAGCTGCCATTGTGAAGCTAGCAGATGTAGCTCTTTGCTTAGTTCCATCTGTACCTGAGGCTTTTCCACTAATTTCCTTCTCTCCTCTCTAGCACTTCTGAATTTCTGAAGATAGTTTCAGAGGTCAAAGCCTAGAGTTGATGTGGCAGGTATAGTAAGTCCTCTCCATTGACTGTCCTCCTCTCCAGATGGCATCTTTTGCTAGGTCTGGGTGCTAGAAAGCTTTTGAACTCACATTCCTGAACACTTCATTCACATCTTTTGTGATTTATTCATTTATTATATATACAACATTCTGCTTCCATGTATGCCCGCATGCCAGAGGAGGGCGCCAGATCTCATTACAGGTGGGTGTGAGCCACTATGTGGTTGCTGGGAATTGAACTCAGGTCCTCTGGAAGAACAGCCAGTGCTCTTAACCTCTGAGCCATCTCTCCAGCCCCCGTGATCTTTCCTTTTTGAGGGGTGTCACTTTTTGTTAACCACATTTTACAGTAGAAGGACTGCTCTCACAAACTTTGTTTCGAACATGTGTGTCTTTTGTGTTCAGTCAGGCAGTGCTTGGTATTAGTGTGAAGCTTGATAAAAGAGTGTCTTTCTCCATTTAATCTGCAGGAATCCCAGATGAGAGGCATCTGTTTTAGAGCGCTCACCACCCGTTGTCATGTTAGAACCTTCCTCAGTGGTGCTCAGGCTCCTACACCAGTCTGTAAAGACTTTAGCCTCCAGTGCAGTCCTGGTTAACTTCCATCTCTTTTGGCTGTTTGGGGGAAGGAACCAGTCCCTGCATAGAGCTTTCCCCGTGTCTTGTTCTTGGCTCGTTCTGACCCTTCTCTCTCCTCCCCCCCAGATAGGGTTTCATTGTGTAGCCCTGGTTGTCCTGGAACTCTGTAGACCAGGCTGGCCTCGAACTCATAGAGATCCGCCTACCTCTGCCTCCCAAGTGCTGGGATTAAAGGATTTGCACCACCACTGCCCGGCTTCATTCTGACTTTTTACCTATTCCTGAAATTAGTTTCTTTCTTGACCATTCTTGCTTTTTTGTTTCCTTCTGTGTTCATTGTGATTTGGAGTTCTTTCTATAATTGCAATTTTAACTCTTGAGTAAATGTGGCATGCACTACTAAAAAGGTAAGTGAGCTTAATGATTTTATCTGTTTGTAAAATCTTTATTTTTGTGTGCATGGTTGTTTCACTTTCATATGTATCTATGCACCATGTGAAACCTGGTAGCCACAAAAAGCAGGTGTCCCATTCCCTGGAACTGGTGTTGTAGACAGTTGTTAAACACCCATATAGGTGCTGGGGATTGATTCCCTGTGTCCTCTGGTAGGGCAGCCAATGCTCTTGACTGCTGAGCCATCTCTCCAGCTACTTATTCAATGCTTGGTGAAGAATATGTAATTTTTTTTCATTTTTTTGTTTTTGTTTTTCAAGACAGTTTCTCTGTGTAGCTTTGGAACCTGTCCTGGAACTCACTCTGTAGACCAAGCTGATCTTGAACTCACAGTGATCCACCTGCCTCTGCCCCCACCCCCCAGTGCTGGTATTAAAAACGTGCACCACCACTGCCTGGTTGGAATTTTTTTCTTTATAGTATAAAATTTTAAATTACAGTTTAGTCCTTTAATTATTTGGAAGGAAAAGAGGTCAGAGACATAATCTTTTTCTTGTTTCCCTCTTTCCCTCTTATGTCACCTTCTTGTTGTTTCTTCCTTTTTCCTATCCTTAAAAATAGGATGCCCTTGCAGCCTTGGAAACCCCAAGATCTGCCACCCAGAAAAGGAAACTGAGCTCACCACTCTCTGAAGTCATTGTCAGAAACCTGAAAATTGCTTTGGCAAATAGTTCCCGAAACACCAACACTCTTTCTTCCAGTCCTGAGCCGAAGGGTGCCCATTTGAAGGAGGTAGATTTGATTTTCTTATTAAGTGGAAAATGTCACTAATTCATGTCAAAGAATCATGGCCGATCTGTTCTTTATTCTTCATGTACAGGAAGAGGCCCCAAAACCCCTTGACAAAGTTGTGGTATGTGTGAGTAAAAAGCTCAGTAAGAAGCAGAGTGAACTAAATGGGGTTGCAGCCTCCCTGGGAGCGGAGTACAGGTAGGTATGACGTTTATGCTGGTGCTCATTCGTGCTGCGGCTCAGGGAACCAGAAGCTTTCTGTTGCTTTACAAGGAAGCCTTGGTTTTGCCTGCTTGTGTACACTATCTAATAAAACCTCTCCAATTTAATTTAACATTGCCTTTGAAAATACTCCCCATGTAACAATTCATTCTTATGTTTTACAGAACTAACACCTATTTGTGAAGCTTATTTGTGTTAGTATTCTGGAAGCTTGTGATCCATGAATGATCAGCATAGTTTAAAGGAGTTCTTCCTTTCAGAGTTTAGTCAGTACATCTGGGGCTGATTGAATTTATTTATGTCTTAGTGATTTTCTGTGAGTAGTGCTGACTACTGTACTATCAGTCAGTAGTACAGTAGCAAGCCCTCCTAGAGTAAGATGGCCCTTTAAAATGTTGTAGTTTATTATAAATTTTAAAAAAATGTATCTTGTCAGGGTGTAGTGGTACACACTCCCATTAATCCCAGCACTTTCAGAGGCAAGACAGGTCAATCTCTGTGAGGGTGTGCATCATGATTCCAGGGTAGCCAGGGCTACATAATGAGATCCTGTCTCCAGTGTTTTCTTAAGAGACATAGTCTCAGGCTGTGGTAGAATTCTTGCCTAGCATACACAGAGACCTTGGACTTAATTCTCAACACAGACACAGAGGCAGATTGTGATAGAGCAAATACAAGGGGTGGTGGCCAGTGACTGATCAATGAATTTGAGTGCTTTAAGTTTTGTTAATTTGAAAACACTTTTTATTTTAACTAAAAAGTGATAACACATAAAGTAGAATTTTTAAAAGTATAAAGAAGATAATATTTTGAAAGTACTCTTCTAACACCTTCCTACATTGTATACCTAAGGATGGAGTCATTAACATTTGTCAGGATGCAAAACCTGCCGATTTACTGTTCTTGCCTATCTTCTAGTTCTTTGAATTTTGTGTGTCAGAATATTCTGTTTAAAATGGACTGGTATTTTCCTTAGTTATTCCTTTTGCCGTATGTGGTTGTTTCAGGTGGAGTTTTGATGAGTCGGTGACTCATTTCATTTATCAGGGTCGGGCACATGATAGTAATCGAGAATATAAATCTGCAAAAGAAAGAGGGGTACATATTGTTTCTGAGCATTGGCTTTTAGAGGTAAGCAGAACTTTTTTCCTCCCTTCCTGGTTGATTGGAAATGTACAAATATTTCACAGCCCAAACCAGTTTCAGTGAATGCAAATACATTTGCAAATTTTTTAACTGTGTGGTGACATGGCTGTAACTGCCCACCTGGTGGCTGGGAAATGAAAGAGAGATGACAGGGCTGGAGAGATGGCTCAGTGGTTAATAGCATTGCCTGCTCTTCCAAAGGTTCTGAGCTCAATTCCCAGCAACCATATGGTGGCTCACAACCATCTATAATGGAGTCTGGTGCCCTCTTCTGGCCTGCAGGCATACACACAGACAGAAT
>LOEQ01000281.1:406733-433657 GCA_001685075.1 Bramus lutescens
ACAGATGTTTCTTTATTGCTCTTTATTGATATGGACTCTTTTGTTTCAAGCTCTGACACAGACCTTGGAGATGAGAGAAAACTTCCAGAAGCAATTGCAAGAGATCATGTCGGCAACCTGCATCGTGAAAATGCCTGCGCAGAGGACTTGCCTGTCAAGAAGCAGTTGTAATAGTGCTTCTTCAACTCCTGACAGTGCTCGCTCTGCTCGGAGTGGGCGAAGTCGAGTCCTGGAGGCACTCAGGTTTGTGCTTGTCGGGCATGGGTTCAGAGGACGAAAGCTCCTGAGTGAGGCACCTGGTCACTTGGATTGGTGGGCTAGGCTACATCAATTGTTGTTGTAAAATTTTAAAATAAAGCAGAAATTTGGAATCTTAAGACCTATGAAGGGGGTTTATGTTGGGGCTTTATTTAATGCAAACAGTATGTGTTAATACCCCATTGTCATCATGGTTTCATCCTCTGCTGACTGGGTGCTCCTTTCTCTTCTTGCTTAAGCAGTTGTACAGTTCTGACTTTGAGGCTTAAATTTTTAGGATCCACTTTTCCGTATGAAGTACACTCAGTGGGCAGTCAGTCCACTCTGTTCCTTAGTGTTAGCACTAAACACTAAGGGTGTACGTAGTAGTACTTAGAACAGTTTTTTAAAATGTATTAGTATTCTGTGTATGAGTGTGTGATGTATGTACATGGTGGTGCATACCTGTAATCCCAGCACATGGAAGCTAGAGGGAGGAAGATTAGGATTTCAGGATCATCCTTCACTATGGAGCAGATGGAGGCCAACCTGGAATACATACCTAACTTTAAAAGAAAATTTAAAGTGCTTTTATTAAATCCAGTAACTACAGTTTTCTAAACATTACCATGTCTCCCTAACTTGAATTAAGGAAGATCCCATTTTTAAATGTAGCAGTTTTTGGAATTTTAAAAAAAAAAATGTTGTTTTTTTTTTTAAATATAAATAGACGGTCACTTTAAATTTCCAGTAGGCTGGAAAGGTGGTTGGTTAACACTGGCCTGGGTTCAGTTCCCATCACCCACATGGCAGCTCAAAATTGCCTGTAACTCCATCTCCAGGGGATCTGACATACAGATATACATACAAGCAAAATACCAATGCACATAAAATAAAAATAGAGCCACACATTGGTGCCACAGATCTTTAATCCCAGAGGCAGGCAGATCTCTGAATTTGATGACAGCCTGGTCTACAGAGCGAGTTCCAGGACAACAAGGCTACACAGAGAAACCCTGTCTCGAAAAACCAAAAATAAATAAAAGTAAAAATAAATCATTTAAAAAATTTTCCAGTAGGAAATTTAAAAATAAATTAGTTGGCTGTGTTGGTGCGTATTATGCTGGCTTAGTTTTTATAAACTTCACACAAGCTAGGGTCATCTAGGAAGAGGGAACCTCATTTGAGAAAATGCCTCCATCACACTGGTATGTGGGTAAATCTGTGGAACATTTTGAGTAACGATGGAAGTGGGACAGCTGAGCCACTGTGGGTGGTACCTCCCTGGGCAGGTGGTCTTGGCTTGTGTAAGAAAGCACACTGAGCAAGATGTGAAAAGCACGCCAGTAAGCAGCACTGCTCTCTGGTATCTGTCTCAGTTCCTGCCCTCAGGTTTTTGTTTTGTTCCTATCCTGACTTCTCTTCGCAATGGGTTACAACTGTAGCTAAAATAAACCCTTTCCTTGCCAAGTTGCTTTTGGTCATGTTGTCTTATCACAGCAGTGGGAAAGCAAAGTAGGATGTAATGCATGCTTAAAATCTTAGCACTTGGGAGGTAGAAGCAGGAGGGTTACCTCAAGTTTAAAGTTATATTCTCCATAAAGAGACCCTATATCAAAAAGAAAGATGTCTTAGATTGATTTATTCAATAAATACTTTGTATCTCTACTATTCACTGATGTTATGACTTGGATTCAGTAGTGACTGTTATTTAAAATTGTCTCTTTTTATTTCTTAGGCAGTCTAGACAGATAGTGCCTGATATCAACACAGAGCCCTCCCAGAATGAGCAGATCATTTGGGATGACCCAACAGCAAGGGAGGAGAGAGCAAGGCTCGCCAGCAACTTGCAGTGGCCTAGCTACCTCACACAGTATTCTGAGCTTCAGGTTGACCTTAAAAAACTGGATGATTCTCCTTCTCGAGAGCCTGTATGCCGTTCAGAAATTGCTGAGCAGGGTAATAAGGAAAACTTGTTGGGTTGAACTATATGCATGTTGACCTCATAAAGACACTGGGATTCCCTGTATTGCACATGCAAATGAAAAATTGACTTTAGTAACTGTACCAATCAATTGAAAAATGTTTTCTGATCCTCACATGTAGAAATTTAGGGTTAGCTATTTTATAAACATGACTCACTGCAATTCTTTCTTTCTAGTCTCTTTTCTTGTCTGTTAGGTGGTGTTTGCTTTTTCTCCCTATAACTCATTTTTATTTAACTCTCTGAATCCCACCAAGCTTATACTGTGTTTGTTCTTTGACTTGTGTGAGCTTCTCCTGGGTTCCTTTTTTCCCAATCTTTATACTGGGTGGTTGGTTATCTTCCTGTGCTGGATGAAAGGAAAGGCTCAGGAAACCCAGATGACACACGGTGCCCTTTCAGAGTTCATTAGTTGCGACTACTCTCTTCTACATGTATTGCTTGTTTTTGAGGCAAGGTTGTGCCCATGCAGGTCTCCAACCTGAGATCCTCAAGACTCAGCCTCCCAAGTTGCCGGTGTCACAGGCAGATACCACCATCCTATCTCCACCTCACCCTTTGTATACCTTTGCATTGCAGAATTCATGGGTCATTTTATTTTGACCAAAACAAATGAGAATATTCTCTAGAATTTGCTCTAAATTATATTTTTGTACACTATCACACTGTATTTTTTCCCTTACCCTTAGTCATATGTGTGACTGAAGCTCCAGAACACCCAATCTCTGAAGAACCAGAAACTCCAACAACAGATAGGCATCTATTGCCCATGCCTCAAGCCCCCAGCATTGCTTTCCCCCCAGACAAGCCATCTGTGACTCCACAACCTATTGACAAGGTTCGTTGATCCTTGCTATGGTAATGTTGACTTTCAGTGTGGTTCTTACTCTGGAGTGGGAATTTGTTCTCTGCATTAGACTCATCACTACTAAAAATTGAATTTCTTTGATTGAATTACAGTGTATATATTTGGTACCTTAAAAGAATGACCAAAATGTTACTATAAAATAGCTGTACCTGGAAATAGTTTTCATATTAATTTTTTCTAAAATAAACCTATTGCATTCTAGATTGAAAAAATGGAGGAGAATCACACAAAACTTAAAAAACAGTATGTGTTCCAGATGTCGTCTCTGAATGCTCAAGAGCGGATTGAGTACTGTCACCTGATTAAAAAACTAGGTACTAGTATTTTATATTCGTTTAAAATTTTTTTCTTCTGGTAGTTTCCTTTAAAACATGCCATTATTACAACTTACTGGAATACAAATGCAGCATTTCTATCATGTGTAATGGGGAGACATTGAGAAAAGAACATGGTAACTTATTTAAGCCCACACATTGAGTCAGCATTAGGGTTTTGATTTTATACAGATCTAATCTACATCTAAAATTACTAGGTCATGGGACCTAAGAATATAAAGATTTAGCTGGGCCTGGTGACATGAGGCTCCCAGCACTCAGAGGGGATTCCTCCTCAATAGCATCACCCTTATCCCTAACTGTCAGACTCTCCCTGACACCTGGGAGAGGCAAGCTGGAAGACCTGATGTATTGTAGCTGGACTGCAGTAGGAACAGGATGTGGGCCTTCTGTGTCACACCGCACTGTCTAGTAATCACATGTTGGGAAAGAATAGGTGAATTTACCTTTAAAAATATTTTTTTATTTAATTTAGTATATGTAAACTATCACTCAGCATTTAGTCAGCATAAAACACCAGTGAAATGTTCTGTGGGATTTTTGGTTTTTTATTCCTTTGAAATAGCCAACTGAATCTACACTAGCTTTTTTTTTTGATAGCTCTATAGAGTCAGTATAGTCACTCTAAGAGACGTTGATCTCATAGCTAGACATAGCAAAAGAAATCATTCAGAAATGACAGGGCCAAGCATTGGTGATCCCAGCAGCTGAGAGGCTAAAGCAAGAGGATCTCATTGAGGTCAGATGGAGCTGCACGGTGAGACCATTTGAAAAAAAAGGGGGGGGGTAGAAGGGGTTAAGAGCACTGTTAGAAGACCAGGGTTCTAGTTCCAGCACCCCCATGGTGGCTCGCAACATCTCATAATGCCAGTCTTGGGGATCCAGTGCCCTCCTCTGGCCTCCATAGGTACTGCGCTTCTCTGCTGCAGAGCTATACATGCAGGTAGAACACACATACACATGTGTAATAAAAAATAGTGGTTTTGTTTTAAGTAAAGAATGGTACTGGGGGTAGTGTGACTCAGTGTAGAGTACTTGCTGCATGCTTACAAGGACCTGAATTTCAAGTGTGCATGAGTCAGCACTGGAATTTTGATTATTACAAAACCTTAATCTGCATTTCAGATCACTAGGTCATGGTATGCTAAAGGCAGGAATGGGGGGGTGATAATAGGAAGTGAATGTTACTTTTACATATCTATGTCAACGTTTTTTATTAGGTTTATTTTATATAAGTAATTTTTAAGCACAGTTAAGATGACAATGATCTAGAAGGATGGTAAGAAACCTAAGTAAAGGGTTTTCCTGTGTATTCATCAGTTGATTTCTCTACACAAGGTGGGCTGGTGATTGAGAAGCAGTGCTCAGACCCCAGGTGCACACACATGGTTGTGGGGTACCCATTGCGCAATGAGAAGTACCTAGCCTCCATGGCAGCTGGCAAGTGGATACTTCATCACTCCTATTTGGAAGCTTGCAGGACAGCGGGGTGCTTTGTGCAGGTGTGTGTTCACATGCTTAGGAAGGGTCATTCTCTTGGAAATGTACAAGATTCCTGATTATACAGTTATGCAGGTAATTTAAACGACCACATGTAGCCACCATGTATAAGGATCTCAGCAACAAAACAGAGTTTACAGGCTCAGGTTGCTTTAGTCACATTCCTCTTTCTTAAATGTTTTGCTTGGCATACAAAAATGAGTTTCGTTGTGGCCTACTTTTTGTTATCTAATTTGTCAGTGTTTTTAATTGAACTTATATTAACATGACATATCAAGATATCTCATTGTAAGCCTTTTTTACTGTTAGCTCTTTACATACTAAACTAATTATCACAAACAGGCCAGCACAGTAGTATCTACCTTGTAGATTCTGAAGTTTCCTATCTGAGTTCCTTAGTTCATGCCTTCTCTGACTGTGTTCCCATGAAGCCAAATATCCTGAATATTAAGTTGCCAAAATACAGCTCTCTGGCCAATGGGTTTGATTCTGGGAAATGAATTTCTGGCTTTAATTAAAAGCCAGCTGTACTCGATTCTTAACATAAAACTTAATGAATCTCTATTTGTTCACAAAATGTTTAGCGTTCTCTATTTGTAACAATTGAACATCCAGCTTTGATCTTAATATACCAAGGCTTCTTAGGGCCAGAAACTGTACAGAGCAGTGTTCTCTGTTAGAGGAACCAGAAGTTCACTGGCCTGATTTTCTAGGAAGAAGACTATGAATGGGGCAGTAGCTCCATACTTGACGCTCTCACTGATGTCACTGAACACCAGCAAAAACTGGCACTTGCAGCCATGAGGTGGAGGAAAAGAATCCAACAAAGACAAGAATTAGGCATTATTGAGGTATGGACATATATACTTACGTCATGACTATATAGATACTACAAATAGGATTCAGTGTTAGGACTTTTGTTTTGAAGAATATGCTTGACCAAGTAATTCTAATTATTTTTTATTCCTTAATTAATATTTGTTGTGCATTCTATGTTGAGCTAAAGTTTGTGTTGTAGCTGTGCAGGTGCCACATGCTTTTAATTCCAGCACTTGGGAGACAGAGGCAAGAGGATGTCTGTGAATTCCTGAGCTCTGTACAGAGATCCTGTCTCAAAAAACAAGAGTATAGAAACTGGGTCTACAGATTTCTCCCAAAGGAGTCTGAGACCCAAAGTCTGTATCCTTTGAGTAAGAATATTATTTCCTTAACCTTCAATTTTTAAAATTTTGGTTCCACATACAGAGAAAACATATTATTTGTCCTTCTTGGTCTGGCTTACTCAAATGATGATCTCCAGTTCTATCCATTTCCCAGTGGATGACATGATTCCATTCTTTTTTATGGCTAAGTAATACTCCATTATATGTACCATATATTATATGACAGCATTAAGCAATATATAGGATTCCTCCTCCCCCTACCATCTTTGCTTGCATTTCTTGTTATTTTCTGGTGGTAGCTATTTTGGCTAGGGTGAAATGTAATCTCAACTTAGTTTGATTTTCATTTTCCTGATGGCTAAAACTCAAACAATTTTTCAAATATTTATTGTCCACATATATTTTCTTTATGTGTATGAGGAGATCAGAAGACTATCAGACACCATGGAGCTAGTTACAGGCTGTTGCTGGGAATCAAACCCTAGTCCTCTGCAAGAACAGTATGCTCTCTTAACCACTAAATCATCTCTCTAGCCTTTCATTTGGATTTCTTTTGAGAAATTTTGGTTTGCTTCGTTTGTTTGTTGACTAATTGTGAACAATTTGAGGTGGTTTTTGTTCTAATTACATTTCAGTCCATTGTAGGGTACTCCTGTAATCCTAGCACTTGGGGGACGGAAGAATCAATTCAGAGCCAGCCTCAACTACACTGGGACTGAAAATTAGCCTGAGCTGTATGAAAAAAGAAAGCTAATGGCTAGAGAGATGACTGGGGGTGAGAGCACTTGCTGTTTTTCCAGAGGGTCCGACACCCTCTTCTGGCCTCTGAAGACTGCATGCAAGTGATATGGTGTGGGTGTGTGTAGACAAAATACCCATACACGTTTTTTAAAAAAACCTGACAAAAAGTTACTTATGGACATTAAACAAGTAAAAATAAATTTATGCATTACCTCTACATTTTCAATGTTTAGTATATTAAAATTGCATGTACTTTTTTTTAATAGGGAGCATTTAGTGGCTGGAAGGTTATTTTACGTGTTGATCGGCCTCGAGAAGCTGGGTTTAAGCGTCTTCTTCAGGCAGGAGGAGCAGAGGTTTGTCCTAGAGTCCTGCTGTTAGCAAGGTTTCTGTGATGCCTGCATTTCCCTCTGCTCTTTGGGGGCTGTTCTTGAGTGCATACTACACAGCTGAACCACTGTGCAGCAGGAGGGGATTGAGATACTTCTCATTTTTCATTAGGTGTTACCTGGTCATCCAGAACCTTTATTTAATGAGGCTACACATCTTTTTTGTGACTTCAATAAACTGAAGCCTGATGAGAGCAGAGTTTTCATAGAGGAGGCTGCTGCCCAGAACATGGCCTGCGTGAAAACAGAGTACATCGCCGATTATCTCATGCTGGTTTGTCTCATTCTCTTCTCACTTCCATTTCTTCTCATTATTGTTGTTATTATTTGTGTTGGGGGGTGGCACACATGTGCCAGTATGAAGATAACTTGCAGGAATTGCTTTTCTCCTACCATGTGTGTTCAGAGGATTAAACTCAGGTCGTCAGGCTGGTGGCAAGTGCCTGTACTTGCCAAGTCATTTTGTTGGCCCCACACTTGCTTATTTCCAGAAATAGGCTTATATCTGTAGATATAGCCACACATCAAATCTTGCTACTAATTTATAGTATGTTCTCTTGTCGACCCTTTTAGTTTTAGGTTAATTTCTGTATTTGACATGTGTAAACATTATTAGCATAAAATTTAAATATGACAGGTTTATGGAAATCTGAGTAGCTTTAAAAAGTTTTATAAGTTCTTTAAAATATTGGGCTTATTATAAAGAATGCAGAAAAGCAGAGCTAGAGCGAAGGTTCAGTGGTTAGAGCACTGGCTGCTGTTGCAAAGGATCGGGGTTTGGTTCCCAGCACCCATGTGGCAGCTCCTAACCATCCAGCTCCAGGAGACCTGATGCTCCCTCCCTTCTGGTCTAGCACAGACATGCATGCAAATGAAACACTCACACACATTTTTAAAAAACTATAAATAAAGCAAGTAGAGGGACTAGAGAGATAGCTCAGGGGTAAGAGAAATGGCTGTTGTGGGACTCAAACTTGGTTCCCAGCAGTAACTGAGACCCACCCTGCTGTCTTCAGACATCATCTGTTCATATGCCATCTGTTTAGCTTTATGAATGAAAAGAATCTGCTAGTACAATTTGCTTTTAATGATAAAAAGTTAAATATTTTTAAGATTTTTTTAACGTATGTGTGTGTGCACATATGTATTATTTGTGCAGATTTTTCCACACAGTTCAGAAGAGTTTAATCTCCCAGAGCTGGAGTTTATAGGCAGCTGTGAGCTGCCCAATGTGGGTGCTGAGAACCAAACTCAGGGGTCTGCAAGAATACTATATGCTCTTAATTGCTAAGCCATTTCTCCAGCCCCAAATGAGTGAATTTTAAGCCGTATACTTGCTTCCTAGGTCTAAAGTTAACATGTATTTGCACAGTTAACATTTTAATAATCTGCTTTATCAGCTCCTTTTTCCCATTTTTTATGCATTCACATAAATCAGAGCATGCATTTCCTTTCCTTACTTAGCATGTATATCATTAACTTTAATCCAGTATTTACTGTTCTCTTAGAAGAGCTATTGTACAGTGAAATTTGTAGATCACAGTTCCATTATATGAGTCAGTTTCCCGATAGATGACCTTGCAGTCGGTATCAAGACCATGACCATATTAGAGAGCATCCTTGGACTCTTTTCAGTAAACTCTATCCCAGCCCCCAGGGCCTTATTTGTCCCCAGAATATATTAATCTTAACCTGTTTGAGAGCTTCATCTCCCTGTCACTAGAGAACATGTACTGTGGTGGCAGGCTTCACTTGGCATAGTGTCCATGGTCCAAGTGATGGTGTATGTTGGTAGCTCATCCCTCTTTATTACATAACATTCTGTCTGAATAGAGCACCTTTTGGTTGTTGATGAAACCACTGAATAAGTATGGGTCCCTGTAGGGTGTTCTTTTCCAGTGGGTAGTAGTGCAAGTCCTGGGTTAGACTAAGTATACGTTTAAGTTATGTGATCAGGCTGGCCATAAATTTGGAGGGCATCCTGCTTCTGCCTCCTAGTACTAGGATTACATGGTATTCATTATTGGGCCTTTTCTAGAAGAGATTTGGTGCTACTCTGCCCTACCATTTGATTTTACAGTCATTTGACTTGTAGCCATCTCAAGGATTTGAGTTCAGTTCCCAGAATCCAAAAAGGCAAGCATGGTGGCTCCTGCTTGTAATCTTAGTACTGGGAAGGTGGACACAGACTCAGTTCCAGGTCAGTAAGTGACCTCAAAAAATGGGATTAGTGTGATGGTTCAGGCCTTCCATCTGAGCATCCAGACAAGGAGGATCACTGCAAATCTGAAACATTCTGGGACACAAAATGCATTCCAGGACAGTTTGGCCTACAGAGACTTTTTGTTTTGTTTTTATTTTTTTTAAAGATTTATTTATTATGCATACAGTATTCTCAGTACTCTGCCTGCACACCAGAAGAGGGCACCAGATCTCATTACAGATGGTTCTGAGCTACCATGTGGTTGCTGGGAATTGAACTCAGGACCTTTAGAAGAGCAGTGCTCTTAACCTCTAAGCCATCTCTCCAGCCCTGTTTTGTTTTTAAAGATTGTGGTGGGAGGGTTTGGAATTTTCTGGTGAAAGATGCAGGGGTTTGGAGTCAGGTAAAAAGGCTTTAATGTTGTCCTTGTTACCAGCTAGTTATGTGACAATGATTCTCATTAAGTCCTTCACACTTTTTTCTGTAAATGGAGATGGAGAACACCTATCTGGGGGTATAGGACACACACCCCCTTAAATACATATTTTAACTTGAAACCATTAAGATAACCACACTTCGCCTGAGCTTTATTCCACCAGGGACTGGCACACCTTGAAACTGGGAATGCCTTTTTTTGTTTGTTTGTAATAAAAAAGCAGAGGAATAAAATCTGTTGCTTCATTGCCTACAAATTTGAAATGTGAAAATTTTTTCTTCCCATCCTAGGAATCACCTCCTTGTGTGGATAATTACCATCTCTCAAAAGCTGCTTTATTCCAAAATAAAGAATGTGGGCCAGGACTATCCCAGAAGAGGAAAACTCCTGCAGAGAACGTCATCAAACGACCTCGAGTGCACTAGCGCACTACTTTAGCCGTCAGTGAATGTTCTCTAGTCTTGGAAACAGTTATAGGCTGGTAATAGTGTGCTTGCCTAGAATGCATGAGGCCTTAGGTTCAGTCCCCAGCAACACAAAATGAGAAAAATTTCAGTTAGAACCTGAACATTGTTGTGATGGGTTTGTGTAGTTGAAGACATACATCTGAAGGACTCTGCTTCAAAACAATGATCCTGGGAACTTGATGCTTTTAACAGCTGAATTTGAATCACGGAATATTGACTGTCATAAAAAGGAACTTCACTAGTTTGTCAGGCCACAGAGTGCATAATTGTTTTTCTTATAAATATCTGAAGCTGTAATAGTTTAACAAGGAGATAGATTTTGTTAGTTCATAAAAGCAACAAAAGTTACCAATTGGGGTTATTTCACATTTTCCCTGGTTTCTTTTATATATATATATATATATTCTTGCCATTTTACCTATTTTTAACAGCCTAAGCATGGGGTCTACTGAAGCTGGGGCTTTAAACTTAAATGTGTATATATGTAAATGTATATATATAAATTTCCATGTTTGCCAAATGTGAACACCAAAACATAAAAAATAAAAAGCAGCAACTCACACTGCTATCTGTTCATTTAGCTCCGCTGATGCAATAAGAGATTGCCAAACTTTAAGAACTGAATTGCTAATTAATTTGTGGTTAAGAAATATATTTGTTTTGAGACAGGGTCTTGACTATGTAGCCCTGTCTAACCCAACTCTGCATGCTGGGATTCACACCCAGCCAATGTTGTTTTATCTCAATCCTAGCAATATATAGAATTTCATTTAAAAAAAATATGTGCTGTAATCCTAGCATTCAGAGTGAGGTCGGAAGGTCAGTGAGTTTGAGTCCAGCCTAGCCTGCAAAGAGGGATGTCAGAGGTTAAGAGCATAGATCTCTTATGGAGGACTGCCCAGCACCCTTATCAGGTGGTTCCCAACTGCCTATGGCTTCAACTTCAGAAGCATCTGATGCCTCTGGACTCCATGGGGCACCAGCCAGACATATACTGGTGTGGGAGGTTCTATGTATTGCTTTTATTGATTAATGAATAAAGAACTGCTTTGAGCCTATGGCAGGGAAGAACAGAACTAGGCAAGGAAAGCTAGGCTGGATGCTGGGAGAAAGGGTGGAGTCAAGTCATGGAGCTGCTGGAGACAGGCACTGGGAACTTTAGCCCATAAGCCACTGTCCTTCTCTTAGGATTGGAGGGTCTGTGGAGGGAGTGAGAGGAGGGTAAGGAGTGGGAATTTGGATTGGTATTTTTTAAAAAATATTATGTATACAATATTCTGTCTACATGCAAGCCTGCAGGCCAGAACAGGGCANCTGCTTTGAGCCTATGGCAGGGAAGAACAGAACTAGGCAAGGAAAGCTAGGCTGGATGCTGGGAGAAAGGGTGGAGTCAAGTCATGGAGCTGCTGGAGACAGGCACTGGGAACTTTAGCCCATAAGCCACTGTCCTTCTCTTAGGATTGGAGGGTCTGTGGAGGGAGTGAGAGGAGGGTAAGGAGTGGGAATTTGGATTGGTATTTTTTAAAAAATATTATGTATACAATATTCTGTCTACATGCAAGCCTGCAGGCCAGAACAGGGCACCAGACCTCCTTACAGATGGTTGTAAGCCACCATGTGGTGGTTGGTGGGAATTGAACTCAGGACCTTTGGAAGAGCAGGCAATGCTGTTAACCACTGAGCCATCTCTCCAGCTCTTGGATTGGTATTTTTTTAGTAAAATAAATGAAAAACAATTCTGAAAAATACAGGGGGAGGGGCAGGGAAATGGCCAGGTTCTGCCGATAAAGGTGATCTTCACTAAGCCTTGACAATAAAGTTTGATTCTCCAGAATCTACACAACAGAACTCCAAGTTGTCTTTAGACCTCACATGTGACACCCACAGTAAATATTTTTTTAAAAAATCTTAAAAACAAGGTGGAGAGTGATAGAAGACACCTGACCATCCTGCCCTTCTCTGGCTTCCATATGCTCACACAGATTATGTATTTAAAAACAGCTGAGGATGTATTTTAGTTGCTAGAGTTCTTGCAGACAGGAAGACTAGGTTCAGTCTGCAGCACTGCATAAAACCAGGCGTGGTGACTCAGGCCTGTAACAGGATCAGAAGGCTCAGGGTCATCAGCTACACCAAGTATGAAGCCAGTCTGGGCTACATGAGCTCTTAAAACCACAATAAAAGATGAGACAAAACATTTTGCAAATCACATCTCTTAAGGTAGAATATACAGAATTCAATAACAGCCCAATTTAAACAGACAAGGCACCTTTTAAAAATTGCAAGGGCAATACAGGAGATGTCAAAGCCACTAAGGAGAGAGATACTTCATGCTGCCCAGGAGGGTTAGAAACATGTTCCAAAAGAAGCAATGGGGGTGAGAAGCAGAACCCTCACACGCTGCTGGCAGGAATGAACAGCCATTTAAAAATGGTTCCATAGTTCAGGGGTTTTCATGTGAACCTAATAATTTTATTTTTAGGTATACACACACACAAAAAAAAAATCGAGCGCGTGCTGACACTAAAACTTGAACATGGCAATTCATAGCAACAATGAAGCAGAATGGGAACAAGCCAAATGCCCGCTAAGGAACATAAACGTTAAATCCATACAACTGGCTTGCTTATCAAGGAGACTGATAGGACATCGATGGGCCTCAAAAGCACATTAGTAAAATGCCAATCACAAAAGACCATCTATTAAACAGCCTTATTCATTGGAATGCTCAGAAGGGAAAAAAAAACCTAGATTGCCTAAGGCAGTGAGCAATTGAGGCAGGAGAATGACAACTCACAGGGAAGGCATTTCTTTGTGGTGTTGAAAAGTTTGGGAATAGAGCTGTGGTGGGCACATGCCTTTGAGAAAACCAAGATCACTGGGGACAGTTGTTTTATATACCCCTGGCTAGCTTGCAACATGCTATGTAGATTAGATTGGCCACAGAACTCTACCCTTTAAGTCAACAGCTGAGGTTACAGAGATGAGTCTTTATACTAAGGTAATATATACAAGATTAAGATCTCAAGGCCAG
The DNA here is from genome assembly GCA_001685075.1 of Bramus lutescens. Lineage (NCBI taxonomy): Eukaryota > Metazoa > Chordata > Mammalia > Rodentia > Cricetidae > Bramus > Bramus lutescens. The sequence goes on from LOEQ01000281.1 coordinate 420,091, forward strand.
CCTTGGCTACTGAGCAAGCTTGAGGGGGGAAGTCTGAGACCCTGTCTCTAAAAAAGTTAAGGCCTGATACATATAAATTCCTAGTACCTACAAGGCTAAGGCAGGAAAGCCCACCTCAGCTACATAAATACTATTAAAAGATAAAAAGGGCTGAGAATGTTGTATAGCCCGAGAGTACTTTGTCATGTTAAGGAAGAAAGCCTTAGAACTGGAGAGACATCTGTGAACAGCACTTGATGTTCTTGCCAAGGACAAGATTTCTGTTCCCAGCACCTGCAAAGGGAGGTTCATGCCTGCAACTCCAGCTCTAACACCTTCTGGTCTCCACAGGAACCTGTACACAAGTGGCATATAAGCACACAGGCATACAGGAATAACTTTAAAAAGTCACAACCCAGTACCAAGTAAATATATAGATTCCATTGCCAAAAATGACTCCAAATATACCTTAACTAAGATATTTAGGACTATAATATAAACTAAATTTTAAACTGCTGCTGCCTTGAAAGATATGGTAAGGCTGGAGAAACAGAGCATCAAGAGTGAGCATTGGCTGCTCTAGACCTGGTTTAGTTTCCCAAACCCATACGGAAGCTAACAACCATCTGTTCTAGGGAATCCAGTAACTTCTTTGGCCTCCTCCAATACCACAGAAAAGAACTAAGTATTTAAACTTTTGTGTAAGTAGCTCAAGGATCTGATTCCAATCCCCAGCAGATTCCTAGAGTTGGTAGAAAGACCTGCTTCCAGCCTGACAACTGAGTTCGAGCCCTGGGAGCCAACTACGGAAAAAGAATCACCGCCTTCTGAAAAATGTCCCTTGGCTCACAAACTTCTGCCCCCACCCCATCCCCCAAAAAAGGTGGGGGCTTTGACATGAAAACTTGCAGTGTACAGGATAAAAGGCTTTAGATCCCTCTTGCGATAACGAAGTCCAGCTCTACTGAAGCCGCTGGAGAATGAGTCAACATCTTTCCATTAGGAATGTTTCAGGCTTGCAGCCATTCTCACCCCATTTAGCTTCTATGGAAGTCGGCAAACTAGTGCACTCTTCAGAGAGCAGTCGTCATCCTGAGAAGTGACCTCGACACTGCTCTCCGTTCTCGGAGTTTAAGCTAAGGAGTGTCAACAGAAAATATCACATCTGCCACTCAGATTTTCTCTTTATTCAATGTTAATGTTACAGAGTTCTTACACTGTCGAACCACGCCTGAGAACCCAAAGAAAGAAACGGTGCAATGGACAGCCTCATCCACCCAGTGTATCAAAACTCGATTCGTGTGCATTTCGATAATTTCACAATCTTAAAAAAATTATAACGACTTGGAATTTACATCTGCTGCAGGTCTTCAGCGTTCCAGTACAGTATGCCATTAAATGAACCTCTTCACATCTGTCTCCGTTCAATTCTCAAACCTTAACCCCAAACAGAATGGGGCTTGGGGATGGGGGGAGCCTACTTTAGGTGTCTCAAGGTATGAGATTACTTTTTAAGGTTTCTGGTGCCCAAATAAGTCTTTAGTTCAACGAAGAATCTCAAATGTCTAACCACCCAACTTCCTCCTGGCTGGCTCAGATCATGCCAACATTGCTGCCCAGAATGCATGCAGCTGGTCAGGAAACACTAGCCAACACCTCCCGCTTCCCACACTAACTGCTGCATTCATTCACCAAACTGCAAGACATAGTCTCAAGCTGGGTGAGCTTCCTTCATTACCTGTTTTCACTCCTGTCAATACTGAACAAGTGTGAACTGCATTTGGCAAAGGGATTCATTAGAAAAACTCAGGTACTGACATCATGTACTTAGTTGCCAATAAAGAGTATTCGTACTGAACCATTTCTGGGGACACGGAAGTAGGTAACTGCCACATTATTTCATTAGATGGAAAGGAATATAGCAGTACCCTCTTTGAGGGCCAAGTACTACTGCAGTTACATCTAATTACTAAGAACAGACGTGATACATCACTGGCAATTCCCCTGCCTTTCCAAGTGAACATCACAAAATATTCCCTAGGTGGACAACAAAGCTGTCTAGAACAAGGAATGTATCTACAAAATAGCCAATATCTTCAAATTTGGGGCACACAAATTTTTTTATCAGACACCATGCAAGATTCATGAAACTTCAGGGTGTTGGTGGTTTTGCACCTGTTGCTTTGAAATGTTGAGACAGGTCAGTGAACCCCTCCCCACCTGAGCAGACACCATTCTGCCCACAGCAGTTCAATTTAGACCTGATTAGAGGAGGATTGAGCAGCACCGCATTGGAGCCTCTGGCATCCGCTGCCCTTTGTATCAAAGGCTATCTGGTTCCGCCTAGGGATTGGCAAATTCACAGGTCATTTCTCAATTCCAATGCCTCATTCAGGCTATTTTACCACACAATACGCTGTCCAAGAACTTACTCCAAGTCAAAGCAAGGCCTTAATGTGGAACAGAACAAGCACTATCTGAATAAAAAGGTATTCAAAGAAACAAGACTATTATTCCCCACCCTTTCCCCATTTGGTGGATCCAAGTTTGGTTGAATTGAATCTGTAGTCACCTCATACTACAACTAAAAACTTAAATTATAAATCATAGCCCCACACAGATGATCCAAACACAAGAGTTCTGACAGTGGCTTGTTCCAAGAAGTCTAATGTAGCCACAGCCTACAGAGTATTCCTTAGAGTGGGGCACAGAACAGGTTAATTAAGGTCACTTAACTCTTCATCTTTTACAGCAGATCAGAACCCAGATGGCTGACTTCTGAAGGCTTCCTGAAAGGAATCCAGTAGAATTGGTTTCAAGAGTTCACACTGATACTAATAGCTGTAACTTATGCAGAAGTTGTGATCCACATGAAATCCACAATTAAGTGCAGCAAATCTGAGGTAGTCAACCTTGCGAAGGCTCAGTATCTGAACATAAAGATGTTTGAAATGACCACTGGCTGCAGGTTTGGTTTTATATGCAGAGCAACTATGGAAACACAGCTGAATCTAATTCACAAATATTTAAGACAATGAAAACACCCCTAAATCCAACACACATCAAGATCAGTTGTGACTCTTGATCTTCCATAGTGCAACAGGGACAGTCACTGAAATCAAGGTCTTCATCAGTCAGTCACTGCAGATCCAGATATGAGACGTTGAATGGCTGTTCTTGGTGGTTAGCTGTGGTCTAGTTATCTTGGGAGGCTTAGCAAAGACCATTGCTTAACTGGACTGTGTGTGGCTGTACTTCTGATTTTCAAGCACAGCATACTGGTTGTCTAGCTGAAGTTTAAGGGCCTGGTTTTTTGAAACCTCCTCCCTACCTCTATTTTTGTGTTTTACTACTTCAAAGCTCTTCTCCATTTCTTTATCCTTAAGGGAAAAGAAATGTAATCAGTAAATATTTCTTCTTCACTGGGGAATTTTGAAAGTATTCTTCTTCCGGCTCTCTACGTGTTTGGTAGTGGACTGCAGGGATGGGAACTGTGTGTCACTGTCTATTTCTGGTGGTCCTTGAGGCGTTTTTCTTGTTGTGGTTAGCCTGGCCCCAGGAGGCCTATATACACCACTAGGCATTGCCGGCTCCNGAATGGCTGTTCTTGGTGGTTAGCTGTGGTCTAGTTATCTTGGGAGGCTTAGCAAAGACCATTGCTTAACTGGACTGTGTGTGGCTGTACTTCTGATTTTCAAGCACAGCATACTGGTTGTCTAGCTGAAGTTTAAGGGCCTGGTTTTTTGAAACCTCCTCCCTACCTCTATTTTTGTGTTTTACTACTTCAAAGCTCTTCTCCATTTCTTTATCCTTAAGGGAAAAGAAATGTAATCAGTAAATATTTCTTCTTCACTGGGGAATTTTGAAAGTATTCTTCCTTGAATTAAAAAAAAAAAAAACCTAAGAATCATCCTGGACAGGAAGGAAATACAAAATCCGTATCAAACCACTTTAAGGCTTCAATTGAACAAAAAACATGTAATGCTGTACTGAAGCTCTGAGGTCCCATCTTCTGAACAGACTATTTTGGGACCAACTTGAAGACAAGCGGAAAGAAGCTGTGTAACGGCATTTCTCCTAAGACTCACTTCTAAGTTTTAGCAGTTAGTAGATAATACAGCTTTATGCATAAGGGTGCCTGTTTACTCAGTCATGTTCTCATCATTCAACGATTTTTCCTCCCTTTTGCTTTGGGGGAGTGGTCTGATTAGATCAGGTAAAGAAAGGAGTGTGGCAAGTCACTGCCCTCTCAGTCCCCCCACACATTTGAGGACAGAGCAGAGAAGCAAGTCCAACTGGAGGTCTAAATTCAAGCCAGCTGTGCTCTCAATGAGGCGAAAATGCTGGGATTTACTTTAAAGCCACCCAAAAAAATTTTCCATCTGCTGCCATTTACATTTCTTCCCATTTTATTTACTTTTGAAAATTCATGTCCCTAAATAAGATGTAGATGTGCCATATGTGGTCATTTAACTTCAGGTAGCATTCATTTTAAGTACCTGCTGAAATAAGATCGTTTTTAGTATTAGATTTGTAAATGCCAACATCTTTCTTCTACTCCCATTTATTGGGAATGCAATGATAAATGCTTTCCATATTTAAAAGGGACAAGCCAGTAATAATGTACTTACAAGAACTAACTAAATGCAGCTGAGACAGAAACAAAGCGGACAGCAAAGCCTGTCTTTAGCATCCTCTTTCTTGCTCTTTCCAAGGACTCTTCCCCCACCCTGTCTTCCTTCCCTCCTGGATACTCAAGTCCCAGCTGGTTCCCAAGTACCTGGTCAGAGAACCTACTCATAACCTCACATACTTACTTCCGGCTCTCTACGTGCTTGGCAGTGGACTGCAGGGATGGGAACTGTGTGTCACTGTATATTTCTGGTGGTCCTTGAGGCGTTTTTCTTGTTGTGGTTAGCCTGGCCCCAGGAGGCCTATATACACCACTAGGCATTGCCGGCTCCGAGGTTTCTGTAACTAATAGATAAGGCATTTATTCAAATGTGTGAACTTCTAGTAACATCTTCCCGCACTCCTGATCATTTAACAATTATGAGAGAAGCAAACCCTGATTCAGAAGGGATTTGGACAGGACAACAAAAGCAAAGTTCTGTGAAAAATAACTCAAAGTAGAAAGCTGCTCATCTCCTAAGGCAGTGAGCGCTCTAACTTCCCTGAGAATAAATCTAACATGCCACACATGCATTTTGAGTGAGGTTACAAGCTTGAGGGAGGGGAAATGAGGAGTCCTCAAGAGGTTTACCTTTTGGAATAAAACACCGGAGTTCCTGGTGTTTCTATCAGTAAATATGGCATTCACTTTCTTCACTCAGAAGGTAGTCTATACAAGTTGACTTATCTAAAGAATTTATTTAATAAGATGCACATGCATGATTTTAATTTCTAAAGGTGATTTTAAAAATAGGCAATCCTTATCTTTATTTCATTCTCTAAGATCACTGGATGTTCAATTTCTCTGTTCAATCAGAAAACAGGAAAAGGCCCCCAAACAGCTTAAAATCTTCTATGAAGACTTATTTTTCTGTATTCCAACTGATCCTCGATATAGTTTCAAGCAGTGTTATTTTTTACTTTTCAAAAACTTTCTTTTCAGAAATTTGATAGCCTACCCCATGAAAACACAATAAACATTCCTGTATCAGCTACTAGCTGAAACACAATGTCTTTATAGTTTAAAATAGGTTTCAGTTTCTCAGTCACATGTGACTAGTGGCCACTATACCACTGCACTCTTCCATCACCTCCCAAAAGTCTACTGGGCAGCATGTTCTAGAAAAGACCAAAACAAAAACAAAAAGGGTATGTGGTATGTGTACACAGATCCCCGTATTGGACAGAAGAGCTGGATTCCTTGAAGCTAGAGTCATAGGTGTTTGTGAGCCCCAGATAGAATTCTGGTTCTCCAGTAAAGCAGTAGTTTAGAACACTTAACTAATGAGCTATCTCTCCAGTTCTAAAGGAGCTGCATTTTTATAGGTTTACAGAGGGTTTCAGTGATTAAGCACTCTTGAAAAGAACTGGAGGACTGCAAGATGGCTTGGCAGGTAAAGACACTCTCTCTGTATAAACCTGGTGGCTAGATTCAGCTCCATGAACTCATCACAGAAATAATAGAAATCAGAAAAAAGAAAACAGAAAACAAACATATAAAACTAAGAGTTAGCAAACAAGCTGTATCTGGCCTAACAACCGGAACGAGGCTACACTCATCACTGTTATTTATGTCCACATCAGCTTCCATGCCACAACAGCAGACAGCACCCAGGTCCTCTCCTCCACGTTATTTACCATCTGGTCTTCACAGAAATTGCTTCAGAAACCTGACACAAAGGGGAAAGATACCAGCCCCAAAGCATAAGAACAAGGAGTCTATAAAAGCTGTCTGTCTGGTACATTCCTGGAGTAGCCTGAAAGATTATCAATTTCAAGAGAGAAAAATCAAGCAGCACTATCATGGTATTTAACTTCAGCACTCAGAGGCCGGGGAGATGGTTCAGTTGTAAAGCGCTTGCCATAAAAGCATTGAGAAGTTAAAATTTACACCAACTAGAACTCATGAAAATAACATGGCAGCAACATGTGCCTATCCCAAGTGCAGTGTTGATACTCAGTAAATAAGGATGTAAGCTTTCCTTCTGATATAATCCAAGTCTATGGAAAGTAACAGGCACAGCGACAGCATGTGCTGCCTGTAATCAGCGCAGGCTTGGGTGGGTGGTGACAGAAAAACAAGATCCCAGGGGAGAGCTGGTCAGCTAGCAGAGTCTTTAGTGCGCTCTAGACTCAGAGAGAACTTGTACCAAAATGTAAAGTGTAGAATGACATAGGAAGAGACAAGAAGTCAGCCTCTGGCCTCAACGGCCACACCCACATGAAGCCATAACACACAACACCCACGCATGTACAAACAATCTGAGGCTAGCTAGCCTGGGCTGCATAGTGAGAACCTGTGCCAAAAAGCAAGTGGTTGGAAGATCTCTTGAGGAGTAGGGATGAATATTACCAAAACATACTGTATAACATTCTCAAAGAATCTAAACAATTTAAAAACATTTTAAATTAGAAAAGTTGTCAGGAAAGCTTATTCCTGTGTAATCCCAGGAAAGGAGGTGGTAGTGGCTGTGACTTGAGGTCATTCCTGCTATACCAAGGACTCAAGGCCACATGAGCTACATATAAAATGGTGTTTCAAAATAAAAAATAATGCCGAAGATTTGCCAGCTGGAAATGCAATTCAGTAATACGTTTAGCATGTGTAAGGCCCTTAATTCAATTTCTAGCACATCAAAAATAAGCAACATCTTCAGGCTACAGAGATGGCTCAGCGGATATGTTTGTTGAGCAAATAAGGCCCAGAGATCAGGCCCACGTAAAAGCTAGGCAGGCATAGCAGTCACCTATAATCCCTCATAGAGGTAGAAACAGGATCAAACACCAAGCTGGCTAGCTAGGCTAACTGCAATTGGTTTGAATTCCTGGTTCCTTGGGAGGCCCTAACATCAACAAATTAAGTGGACAGTGACAACTAGCTTCCGCCCATTCACAAGCACCTGTACAACAATGCAGACACTCAAGCACAACACACACATATATATCCCTAGGAATTTGTTTTCTTTTGTTCTTTTGTTTTACAACACAGGGTTTCCCTATCAAACAGTCCTGGCTGTCTGGAACTCATTCTAACTGTATGTACCCTAGGCTGGCCTCGAACTCAAGAGATCCACCTGCCTCTGCCTCCCCAGTGCTGGGATGCAAGGCCTGCGCCACCACCGCCCAGTGATCCTTAAGATTTTTTTTTTAAGTTTCAAAGACCTTTTATTCTCTTCATAAAATAAATTCCTGCTGATAATTCAGGTTTCAAGACCTTACTAGGAGTAGCACCGAGGATGCACTTTAGAGGTCGAATGCTTGCTAAGCAGGTGAACTACCTAGCTTGACAGTGTGCTGAACAAAAGTGTAATTTTTACAGTCCTTCCATTTAGGTCTTACTAGTAACATATCCATCCAGACGGCCTCTCCCAGGAATGGCAAGGTCCCCACCTCACCCCACATATACCACATTAAATTAGGCTTTCAGAAGGAAAACAGGATTACCTATTACTGGAACAGGAGGTGCTTGTACTGGAGCTGTTTTATTCCAGGGACCTGAAGATTTTTCTACTCCACTACCACCTCCACCTTCTTCCCAGTTATCTCCTGGATCTTCTCTCTTTTCATTATCATCATCTTCCTTTTCACTATTGAAAAACAAAACAAGTACATTTATAACTTCCCAAGTACCAGAATTAATGAATGAATGTACCACCACATGAAGCATTTCTTTCTGAAATATGGTCACATGGCACAACCCTGACCAGTATGGAACCAGATATGTAGGTAGACAAGGACGACTTAAGATGTCAGAGATCTGCCCGTCTCTGCCACCCTCTGCTGGGACTTAAGTTGTGCACTACCATGCCCAGCTAAACTTATTAGGGGAAAAAGGTGTTTGCAGGTGTATAGTCAAAGCACAACTTTTGAGAATCAGTTCTTTCAAGCATATAGGTTCTGGAGCTGCAAACCAAAGTCATCAGCTTTAATAGCAAGCACTTTTATCCAATGAGCCATACTGCTGGGCCCCCAAAAGAATATTTCAATTAAAGCAAGGTATGTCCTAGGTGTTAAGACAAATTTCTTCTGGCTTATCTGGCTTAGTGTTCTGTCTGGGACTTTTTTGTTTGTTTGAGGGTGTGTGTATGCTAATTAAACTAAGTCATATTAGAATCCAAGACAAATTTTTTGACCTCCCTTTTAACTTGATTTTATTATGAGGCAGGGTCTCAGGTAGCCCAGGCTGGCCTTGAACTCAGTACCCGCCCAAGGATGGTCCTGACTGATCTTCCTGCCTCTATCTCCCATGTGCTGAGACTCAAAGTGTAAACCACCCATACCCATCTTTTTTACGATCCTTTAAAGACACTGTCCACTATAGTTACAAGTAATCACTCCAATTAAAGACCAATGATGGCCACTAAGAGGAACAACTTCATTTTCAATCTACATTTAAGACTGCATCTCAGGGGCTAGGGACTTGACCTGGCTGCGATCCCACATACTGAAAAAAGCAAGCAGAGAAGTAACCCCTATCTGGAGACTAAGTATGGTGACCTCAGCACACAGGCTGAGAATGGTGACTTCAGTGATGCCTTCTCCAAGAACACAGAAAGTTACAGAGCAGATAACATTTGTCACCAAGCCTAAAGACTTAAGTTTAATCCCCAGGACCCACAAGATGGGAGAATCAACTCCTGCCAGCTATCTTCTGACATGCATGCCACAGCATGCTCACACAAAATAAACTGTAATTTAAAAAAATGATGAAGGGGGGGAGCTGGAAAGAGATGGCTCAGTGGCTAAGAACACTGGCTGTTCTTCCAGAGGTCCTGAGTTCAATTCCCAGCAACCACATGGTGGCTCATAATCATCCATAATGAGATCTGGTGCCTTCTTCTGCCCTGCAGGTATACATGCAAACAGAACACTGTATTCATAATTTTAAAAAAAAGATGAATACGGTCAATTCAAACTGCAGTTTTCTGTTTTAACATATTACCTATTCAGTCATTCAAAATAATACTGTGCTTACACTAACAAATTATATTTATGCTATTTAAACCAACTAAAACATAAATATCAATACATCTACAGCAAATCCTTAAATTGTAATTTTAATGAGTACTTTTGAGTGCCAATGCACAGGAACTGATGGATGAAATTCAGTTTCTGCCACCTCTTTCAATTACTGGTCAGGCTTTCAAGGTGGCACTAGCTAGCTTTTAGATAAAATAAAGATGACACACTGAATATAAAGAGCAAATGAGTTAGCACATATAGTATCTAAAAAACCATTTGGCACATAAACATTGCTAGATGCTTTAATATTCATATGAATTTTATACATGCTACACATATATACCATCTTCATAAGACCAAACTTCAGAATTTTTTCAAAAAGCTTTTTTGTTTTAAAATTTTGAAATGTATCAATATAGTTACACTATTATTGCGTTAGGGGTAAAACAGGTACACATCTAGATGTAACTGACTAGCAATGTCCCAACAACCTCATCTATCCAATATTGATGAAGATTCCCACACAGACCTTCATGGCACATTTGTATATACTGAAGCAGCAATTTCAGTTATTCATCCACACTTCGTATCTATTTACTCACCAAAGCACTAAATCACAATTGCTCAACTGAATATATGGTTAAGAGCATTTTCTGTAAAAGACTGGAGTTTAAATCCCTGGAACCTATATGAAAGACAGACATGGTCACTGTAAGCCCACCATTGCAGGCAGAGATAAGAGTATCCTAGGAGCTTACTGGCTAGCCAAAATGGTGTGTTTCAAAAATAAAATAAAAAAGGGCTAGTCTACTTTAGTTCAAATAATATAGTACTCCACCCAGGAGTCTGGCAATTGATTGACCTGAACAGCCTAATGGGACTGTCCCTATGTCTTAAACAAGCAAGTATTTGGGAGGTAAGGGCAGGAGGATGAAGAGTTTAAGTTATAAAATCCTGCCTCAAAAAAAAAAAATGTTAGTAAAATTAGGGCTGAGGATATGACTCAGTGGGAGGGAAAGCACTTGCCTATGGTGAGTGAAGCCATGAGTCTGATTCCCAGCACTACAAAAGAAAAGGGGGGGTGTCAAAATAAGCTGGGCATGATGGTACATAACTAGGACTCAGGGCTGAAGTGGAGAATCAAACCAGTAAGACCAGCATGAGCTATAAAGCAAATTTCTAACTCCAAAAACGTTAAAATAAAGGCAAGGCTTTTATATTCTGCTGGAAAAACAATTCAATTTAAATATCCTCCATAACTTAACAAAGCCAAATTTTATACCAAGTAAACTGCCTTCCTCAGAAAGTGCTACTTTTTTGCCCACTAAGTTCAAAATGGCCAAAAATTACCACTCAAGTCTTTAAGAACAAGAGCAGCCCAAGAATAGCCTAACTTTACCACAGAACTGGACCACATCCAGATGACCAACAACTCTAGACAAAAGCAATCTGTAAACTCAAGCCTCAGAACAAAGAAAACAGGAACTTTCTCTTAATTTTTGAGATAGGGTCTCACTAAATTGCTTCAGGGTAACCTTAAACTCACTCCAACTCAGGGAGGCCTCATTTTTCTCAATGGTCCTTCCTGAGCCTCCTCGGCAGCTGGGAATTAAGGCTTGGATCACCAGGCACAGTGGCTATTTTCTAAAATATCCTCTTCCAAGAAGATATACCGCTCTTGGAGAGGCTCTAAATTCAGTTCCTAGAACTTAGGCAGCTCACAACTACTAGTAACTCCAGCTTCAAGGGACCAGATGCCCTCTTCTGGGCTCCTTAGGCACCTGCACGCATGCATGTCCCCAACCCAGACTCACGTAATTAAATAAATCTTTAAAAGAAAAAAGGAAAAGAAAACAAAAAACACAGAGTCACACCAATAAAATATTTTCTTTCTTTCTTTTTTTTCGAGACAGGGTTTCTCTGTAGCTTTGGAGCCTGTCCTAGAACTAGCTCTAGCTCTTCTAGACCAGGGTGGCCTTGAACTCAGAGATCCACCTGCCTCTGCTGGGATTAAAGGCAAAAGATACTTTCTAAGTTCCCTGATACCAAAAGGAATGTTTACTCTGGTTAACCTCACAACATGATGGGAGAACACCTAGGGACCTTAATGCCTAGGTGGCATAGACTTAATTAATCATACATTAAAATACTAGCTGGTCTTTCAACAGACATTACAATCATAAAGACTATGCTGCTCTAGATTTCAAAGGACAGTTTAGAGTTAAATATTTTCTCCAACTCAAGTAATTCCCATGTGATCACTGAAATTCTCTACAAATTGCGAGCTTCTGATCAAAGGCAATTTAAAATTAAAGATCATTTGGTTTGTGTAAAATAAGTCAAGAATTTTGAATTTTAAAGCAAAAGAACCCCATACTTACCTTTTCTACTTAAAAATCTTTAAAAACCCAGTAGCTGAGGGGATGGGATAAGCCTTCAAAAGGCCATCCTGGGTCACACAGGTTAAGACCCAAGCGAAGTACTTAGGATCTACAATCCCATCTCTACGAAGTCCTAAAGGGAATTCATGGGCAGTGCTAGTACAGTGCTTAGTCTTGGGGATGCAGGCAGGGAAAAGCAAGGCCTCAGGAGGGTGGTGGCTTTATGACAGAATGTTCAAGTTCTTGACTAGGGTGCTGAGTATATAAGGTTTCATCATAAATACAAATCTGTACCCTGTAGCCGGGTGGTGGTGAAGTAAGCCTTTAATCCCTGAAGTAGGGAGGCAGATGCAGGTGGGTCTCTGTGAGAGCAAGGTCAAGCCTGGTCTAGAGAGCTAGTGCCAGGACAGGCTCCAAAGCTCCCTGTCTCAAAAAACTAAGAGGATGGAGAAATGGCTCGGTGGTTGAGTACTTACTACTCTTAGGACCTAGGTTCAGTTCCCAGCAACCACATGACAGCTTGCAATTGTCTATAACTCTAGTTCCAGGGGACCTGACACCCATGGCAAAACACCAATGAACATAAAATAAAAATTTAAAAAGCGGAAAAAAAAGTGCAAGCACATGGTAGTGTATTTAGTTGGAAACTAAAAGATCAAGAGTTCAAGATCAGTGCTAGCTCACTGCTTTTCCAGAAGACCAGGTACAGTTCCCAGCACCCAGGTTAACAGCTGTTAAATCAGACACTTAAAAAGAAATCTACAGTAAGTTCTCAGAGAGCTGTGAGTTACAGGAGGAGCTATTTGGGGGGAAAGGGAGTGTGCCACCGAAGGTCAAACACAAACGTGTTAAAAATTCAAATCCATTTTAGCCAACTAAAAAAATCCAAACAGCTTCAAGTAGGGAAACTCTCTTAAGGGATTTAAGAGCTGGCAGCTAATTTAATGACACCAGAGAACTGTCTCTGCTCGAAACCAGGAGAGCTGGGCTTCAAGAAAATGTGCCTAGTACTTTTACCAGCGACAGGTTATTACCCCATTTGTAATCACACCCTACCTTATTTGCATTGCCTGAACTCTTAGTCCGCTGTAATCAACCTCTTTTTGCTCAAATTCTTTCCACTCATCTTCATCCTGTGGGATAAATATCATCCAATTAGAGTTCATGGTCAACACGTTCAGACTAGGGAAAAAAAGGGATCAAGGGCTATCAGGAATCCTCAGCTGGTAAAGGAATCTGCAAAACATCGGATTAGAGATCTTGGTAAACAGGTTTCATTCTAGGAAAAAAAGCGATTAAGGGCCACCAGAATTCTTGAGCCAGTAAATGCACCTGCAACCAGCCCTGAAGACCTCAGGGTGATTCTCTGGGCCCACATGGGGGGAAAGAACTTACTCCCTCAAGCTGTCTCCAAACTCCCCGGCACGCGTACATATGAGCGCGCACAACACACAAATAAGATGTGAATTTTTTTTAATTACAGGAAGTACGACACAAACCTTTAATCCCAACACTGGGGAGACAGAGGCCAGGCCAGGTTCTTTATGAATTCGAGACCAGGCCAGAGACTCTCT
>LOEQ01000281.1:453323-465363 GCA_001685075.1 Bramus lutescens
GTACATGTGATAACTGTCTTTCTGTGTCTGGGTTACCTCACTCAAAATAATGTTTTCCAGCTCCATCTATTTTCCTGCAAAATTCAAGCTGTCATTATTTTTTTCTGCTGGGTAGTACTCCATTGTGCAAATGTACCAGATTTTCCTTATCCATTCTTCTTCGGTCGAGGGGCATTTAGGTTGTTTCCAGGTTCTGGCTATGACAAACAAAGCTGCTATGAATATAGTTGAGCACATGTCCTTGTGGCATGATTGAGCATCCTTTGGATATATACCCAAAAGTGGTATTACTGGGTCTTGAGGAAGGTTGTTTCCTAATTTTCTGAGAAATTGATTTGTGACTATTTTGAAGGGTGTTGTTTCCCTCATTTTTTTCTCAGTCCATTTATCATTTGTATATAGAAGGGCTATTGGGTTTTTTTTTAAGTTACTTTTGTATCCAGCTACTTTATAGTCCTGTTATTTTAAACCACCCAGTTGTGACACTTTATAATAACAGCATTGTTTTTGTTTTTGAGACAAAGTCTTGCCAGTATGCCCTGGAACTCCCTTTGTGGACAGGTTGGTCTCATGCTGGCTGTGATCTGCCTGCTTCCCCCCTCCCATGCAGGAATTACAGGTGTGTATCACTGTCTTAATTAGGGTTTCTATTCTTGTAGAAAACATGACCACAGCAACTCTCATAAGGAAAACATTTTAATTTGAGCAACTTACAGTTTCAGAAGTTTAATCCATTATCATCATGGTGGGACATGGTGGTGTGCAGGCAGACATGGTTCTGAAGAAGGAGCTGAGAATTCACATCTTGATCCACAGGCAAGGGAAGTGAACTGAGTCTTCACTGAGCACAACTTGGGCATAAGAAACTTCAAAGCCCATCCCCACAGTGACATACTTGCTCCAACAAGGCCACATGTCTTAATAGTGTCATTCCCATATAAACTTATGGGGGTCAGTTACATTCAAAGTACCATAATCACCATGCCCAACTCCTGCAAATACTAATTGCATCTCTCCACCTACCCCTACTACATTTACAACAGATTTTATTTTGCTTTTGTTTGGGACAAGGTCTCTTTAGAATGACTTCAAACTAATTAGTAACTGAAAATGACCTTTGAACTCTCCAGCCTCTATCACCTGAATGCTGTGATTATGTGTTCAACCATACCCAGCCTCAAATTTGTTTTTGTTTCTTTGTTTTGTAATGACTGGGTTAAGAGAAAACAAAACATGGCTGGGATGATGGCTCAGGAGGTGAAAGGCTATGAAAATAAAGAGGACCTGAGTTCAAATCCCAGCACCCACATGGCCTATGCCTGAAATCCAGTAGAGCGGGGTGAGGAGTGGATACAGGTGGATCCTGTGAGCTCATTGGCTAGCAGGCCTGGCTGAGATGTTGAACTTCAGGTTTAGTAAAAGACTCTGTCTCAAGCAAACAGGCCTCCAAGTATATGGCATGCACTCGACAAACCTACTAGTGTACTGTTAAATAAAAATAAACCTAAAACATGTAAGGTGCAGAATGCTAGAGGAAGATACCCCATATCTCTGACCTCTGAATGCATGGACTCACACACACTTGTGTTCATCCCCAAAATCCATAAACTGGGGAGATGGTTCAGTTGATAAATTGCTTGGCATACTACTATGAGTACCTAAGTTTGATTCCCCAGCATCAGTATAAAAAAAAACTAGACATGGTGGTGCACACTTGTAATTCCAGAGTTGGGAGGTGTATCAAAAGGCTCCTCTAGGCTCACTGGCTAGTCAGCTAAGCCTAACCAGTGAGTCTCAGGTCACAGTGAGGAGGGACCTTTCCTCAAAAACAAGGTAGATGGCCCCTGAGAAATGGTACCATAGATTGACTGACCTCTGGCCTACACAAGCATGCACATGTGTCCACAAACCTGCATGTACACACACTGAGGGAAGGATACAACGCTAAATTGTTTTTACTTTTTATTTTATAGCCAGGACAAACAAGTGCAGAATATGTTCTGTATAAAACACAGTGAAGATTCAAAATGCTGGTGCTCTTTTAGCAAGATTTCCATCTCTGCTGTTTGGAATTTAGGCTGCAGTCCTCGTTTTGGGGTGGATGTGAACTGAGTCTCAAGTGTGCACAGCAGTCTCACTTAAGGTTGCTGAGGTTCTCTGAGAGTGAGCAGCATTGTAGCCTGACTCTATAGACAAGATCCAGCTTACAGGATGTGATGATGTGGCACCAAGGCCAGTTCTACTGGGGTCCCACCTGCGTCCTGTGCTTCCCTTGGGTCACTTCTAACCATCCTCCTGCTTCTTAGAGCAGGAGAGAGGTATAGTCTCAACCAAGTCTTCCAAGTCACATAGGGCTCAGTCATGACAAGCTTAATAGAGGCTTGAGTTTCAATTTACCCTAAGGCAATACCTGGTTCCAAGAAAGACCACCTAGGCCCCACCCAGGAATGCACCACCCAAGAGAAAACACCTAACACTCCAAAAGCCCAGCACAAAGCACACACCCATCCCCCTTTCACCAGAACAGGCCTAGACATGGTGTGGGACAATTCTGTATTCTGTCAATTATGTTTTAAATAAATGCTGATNAGAATAATGGGATAATATAAGTTATAACAGTTAATAAGAAGCCTGAGCTAATGGGCCAATCAGTTTATAACTTATGTAGACTTCTGTGTGATTCTTTGGGGCTAAATGGCTGGGGAACCAGGCAAGACAGAAACCCCAACAAGCAGGCCCTCATGTTACATAGACAAATGTCAGCTAATCAGGGGTCATGAACCTTAGAAATCCCTCACCCTAACCTCTGCTATTATAAAAAACCACACCCCAACTGAACTCAAGACTCTTTGATCGTGCCAATGCATTGGACACATGGAGAGTCCAGATTTGAACTTGAATAAAGACTCTTTGATTTTACATATGGGACTTGGTCTTCTTGTTGGTTTGGGGGCGACTCAATGATCTGGGCATAGCAAGTCACACTGGAATGGTGACGTCTCAGACACTGTGGTTTACTATTGGAAGCTTCTGAGAGGCTCTCACAACCCCCCCTACAACATCTGCCTGCCCTGTAGGCACTTTGTTATTGTGATTCTTATTTGGTACAGAGAGTCTCTGCTGCTGATCTCTTGGGATTCTTTCTAGCAGTTTAAGCAACTCAGGTAGACCCTCGGGCCTTGAGGGAAATTAGGTGCAGGGAGTGGAAGAGAGGGCCTCGTGGGCCTCATGACCCCTTGGGAATATGGCAGATGCTTAGAAAACAATTACGCCAGAGTAAGCTTCTCTAGCAACAGCCAGGCAGGCCTGCTCAGCTCTGCTTTCCCAGGAACCGTGCTCCTGTCTGCTGGAAAGAAGAGCTTTAAACTGAAGATTATCTTAGCTGTTCTAGAAACAGTGAGAACAACCCATTTATGCCCTCTGCATTATCCGATGGGAGACTGATCCATCTATGTAAAACATCTATTGTCATTTAGCAAATTAGTCCCAAGTTTAGTGCCATAAAATCACAGATATTTATTATCTCCCAGTTTCTGAGGCTCAGCTTAGGTGGCTGGTCCAGTTTGGGGTCTTCTATGGGACTACAATCAGTATGGACTCAATCAACCCAAGGCTTTTCTGGGTGGAGGAACTCACTTTCAAGATGGCTTCCTTGTGCTGATGGCTGGATGCCTCTTCCACTCATGCTTGTATGGATGCTTCTGTCAGAGGGCAGGGAAGTTAACACTGCTTTCTGCAAAGAGGTGTGTGTGTGTGTGTGTGTATGGCATGCATATGTGTGCGTGCATGGCGAATATATGAGTCTACCATGCTCTCTACAGTTCATGCTTTGGGGTTTCTCCAGAGAAATGCACAAAATTCTCAAGGCTAAGGGCTAGCCATACACTCTCAAAATTAGTATGTTCATCATCATACTCCATTGCTGTTTACAGAGCACCGTGTACACACACGTGTACACATGGAGATCAACAAAGCCATAGGAATAAAAGTTTATTCTATTTTGCCCCAAGACATTTTTCAACACCTCTGTCAGGTTTTTTTTTATTATTTATCTATCTATCTATTTATTTATTTATTTTGTGTATGTGTGTGTCTTACTATAGTGCATTTCTGAGCACGTGTGTACACGTGCACACAGCCATCCTATCTTCATTGAATTCTCCTATTGATCCCATAAGGAAGGCTTTCTTTTTGTTTGGTGGATGGGAAAGCTGCATTTTCAGGAGATTAAGTTACTTGGCCAAGGCCAGAGTGATAATGGTGAATTCCAAATTAGGGTTTTGAAGCACTCCCTATTTCTTTTTACTTTAATTAGTTAAATTTTTAAAACTTATTTATTATAAGGAATTTTCCTTTGTAAATGAAATTATAAGGTGAATTTGTGAGATTATATTGTTTGGGTTTAAGGATGAGAGGAATGTTAATTGTTTTGTTTTATTGGGGTATTTTTTGTCTTTTTTTAGTTTGTTTTGATTTTCTTTTTTTGCTTTTTTTTGGGGGGGGTGTGGTTGAGACAGGTTTCTCTGTGTAGGCTTGGCTATCCTCACTCTGTAAGACCAGACTGGCTTTGAACTCAGAGCTCTACCTGCCTGTGCCTCCTGAGTGCTGGGATTAAAGGTGTGTGCCACCACTGCCAGGTGTGTGGGGTTTTTTTGTGTGTGTGTGTGTGTGTGTGTGTGTATGTGTGTGATGGCATGAGTATAGAGGTCNTGTGTGTGTGTGTGTGTGTGTGTATGTGTGTGTGTGTGTGTGTGTGTGTGTGAGCGCCTACTCCTGTGAGAGAGCAAGAGAGAATGAAGTTGGGTGGGTAGGGAGGTTGAGAAGGACCTGAGAGGAACTGGGGGAGGGAAAATATGGTGAAAATATATTGTAGGAAAAATTATTTTAAATCAAGAAGTGGGGGCCGGAGATATGGCTCAGTGATAATAGCATTTATTGTTCTTGCAGAGGACCCGCCTGGGTTTGATTCCAGAACAACCACATAGTGATTCTCAACTGGCTATTACTTCGGTTCCAGAAGATCTAATGTTCTTGTTTGGGCTCCACAGGTACCAGGCACACATGGGGTGCATACATCCAAGCAAAATGCTGATACACATAAAATAGAGTAAGTCTTTTTTTTAAAGCAACAAATAGTTAGTGGATCTTAAGCCAAGGTTTTGCTGTGCAACACAGGCTGACTTGTAGTTCATTACACAGTCCAGATTACACTCAATCCTGCCTCCTCTTTCCGGAGTGTCGTAATCACAGGCACATGTCCCTCTTTAGGACTCACGCTATTAGAATTCTACCTCTCCAGTGCCAGTCCCTGCCCTGCGAGAGGTTCACACCAGGAGGCCAGGTGTAGGCACGCCTCTCCACAGCCCATGTCCCCTCATCAATATAGCGGCTATATGAAGAGTCACATTGAACTTCTCAGCCTAGGTAGGTAAAGTCCCCAGATGCTGCAGCCCCCATTGCTGTGTCTCAGCCTATATAGATGAGCTGCCAGCAGAAGGAGTAAAATGTAGAAGGTTTGGACAATATTTGTTATGCAATAGTGGACGTCACAATCAGATATTTGTGCTCTCTTGGGTGAACCCCAGCAGGGCCTGTAAAGGAGGGGGGTTCCTACCCTGGGAAGTGGTTGAAGTAGGGAGCCTTTGAATGGTCAAGGGAGGACAGTGCACATAGGAGGTTGGGTCTACCTCTGACATTTTCCCTTGTTCCCCAACCCAGCTGGAAAAACTTTATAGAGTCACAAGACCAGGAGGAGAAACTGTGTGTGGACGAATTAACAGAAAACCAGGCAAGATTCCCAGAGTAAATAGTGTTGATTCTTAGCACAAAGAAGGGCTTTGCTGCGTTGGTTGAACTCACAGAAACATTCATTGCCTGTTTGTGACAGATTGACTATTTTTTGAATTTTTCTAATTTCAGAAAACTGACCATAACAAGTGCTATTTAAACATGGAGAACACAGAGAGCCCTTGGAAACATCTAAACACTGTACACAGTTCCTGAGGGGCATAAGAGGGTTCTTGTCCTAGGACACTGGTCCACACAGTCTTGTACACAGGACTGACGCCAAGATGACCTTGAATGAGCCCTCATTGGCTACTGGATCCCAACTACTTTCGGGAATGAACTGGGCAGAAGGGACCCCAAATGTCTTGGGAAGAGAGTGACTTGTTGGCCAACATTAGTCTCATTTGCTTACTCTCCAACCCTCACCTCTCAGTCTTTCCCACTTCAGAGGTTCTCAAGTTTGAGGGCATCCGTAGTATCTGGGCACTATGTAAAAGATGCTAATCCCAGAGTTCTTCCTGGTCTACCGGTTTAGGGTTAGTTTTCAGCAACTTCGTTTTGATGACAACTACGTGATTCCTTGGTACCAGGTTGATTTCACATTTGTTTGATTTTTTTTTTGCTTTGTTCTGTTTTGCTTGTACTCAGCTGGCATCAAACTCTCAGAAGTCCTCCTACCTCACCCTCTCAAGTGTTGGGGTTATGGACTTGGGTCACCATGTCCAGTAGCTTGAATCTGGGTGTGTTGACAACAACTCAGGAGGTTGAGATGACTACGTAGTGAAACCTAGTCACAAAACACAGACAGAAACTGGGCAGTCTCAGGTCTTCACTGAAACAGAGAATCAGTGAGAAGATGCTGGCCCTATAGATGGGATCTCGGTCCAAGCATGGGAGATCAACAAAGCCATAGGAATAAAAGTTTATTCTATTTTGCCCCAAGACATTTTTCAACACCTCTGTCAGTTTTTTTTATTATTTATTTATTTATTTATTTTGTGTATGTGTGTGTCTTACTATAGTGCATTTCTGAGAAAGCTTTCTTTAGAAGAAAAGGATTGCAGATGTGACTTAGCTCAGTGCTAGAGTGATTGCCTAGCAGCTCAAACCCTGCATTCAATCTCCAGCATCAGGGAAAATAAAATGATATAAAGCAAAAAAAAAAAGTGAATACAGGATGGTAACATTCACATTTTTTTCCTTTCAAGACAGGTTCTCAAGCCCAGCTGACTTCAGACTCACTAGGTAGCAGAGGCTGACCTTGAACTTGTGATCTTCCTGCCTTCACTTCCCAAAGGCTAGGATTGTAGACAGGCCCCATAACACCTGACTTTATAT
Organism: Bramus lutescens; assembly: GCA_001685075.1. Lineage (NCBI taxonomy): Eukaryota > Metazoa > Chordata > Mammalia > Rodentia > Cricetidae > Bramus > Bramus lutescens. The sequence goes on from LOEQ01000281.1 coordinate 460,449, forward strand.
CGGTCTAGAGATCGAACCAGGGTTTTGTCCATGGTAGGCAGATTCTCTATCAGCCAAGCTACTTCCTCATGGTACTTTCAAGTTCTCAGAAGATTGCAAAGAGTCAAAGCCAGCCTGGGCTGCATAGACCCTGTTTTAAAAAACAAAGAAAGAACCTTCTGTTTGATCCCCTGTGGCTGGGGTTGGAGGGGAGATGAAACTCATCAGGAGGTTAGGGCAGAATACAGGATGTTAACTGTGCTCAGAAACTGAAGATCAGTGTGGGCAACACAGTGAGACCACTCTCAAAAAAGAGAAAGTTTAATTAGCAAACTCTCTCCTGTTAAACCAAAACCTAAACTAAAACAAAATCAACCAACCAAACCAAACAACTTTCTGTAGCAGTAGATGCAGAGAGACTGAAGACCTAAGGCCAAATCTGGAGACATCACGTCTACCATCTCATCAGTTGATAAGGAGAAAAATGTGGGCGCATTTCTATAGTAGGATATATGTCTATGTCTACGTATTTGTTCTGTTAAGGTAGATCTCAGGTTGATCTTGAATTCATGATCCTCCTGCCTCACAATCTTCAGCATTTGTCTATGGCATGTACCACCATAACAGTGGGATATTATATGTTCAGTCCTAAAAACTAAAGAGGTTCCTGCTACAATACAGAATAATTTCATTAATGCTGTTCCAACTGAAAGGAATCAGATACAAAAGGCCACACATTGTGGTTGATAGACACAGCCAGAACAGGCACAGTTGATTGAGACAGAAGGCCAGCTGCTTGCTGCCTTGGGGGATGGGCTTGGAAATGAGAAATGACTTCTTGGCAATATGTGACTTCTTCTGGGGATAGTGAAATATTCTGGGTCTAAAGTGTGGTGAAAGTCAGCCCACACTGTGAATACACTGTGGTACTTTTCCCCCCCCTCCAAAACAGGGTTTCTTTATATAAAGTCTTGGAATTAGTTCTGAAGACCAGGCTGGCCTCAAACTCATAGATATCTGCCTGTTTCTGCCCCACCAGGTTCTGGGATAAAAGGTGTGAGCTATCATCATCCATTTTGATAATGTCTTATCATACTTAAAATAAGTCCACTAAAACAACCATTTTGCCTTCTCCTGATGAAGAACTGGAGATCCCCCAGTCTGTCAGAGACCAGGCAAGGTCACTGACAGAACCTATTACAGCACACTGCTGTAGGCTGATTTTTCTGTCCCACCAGCAGCTCTCAAATAAACACTTAGAGGCTTAATATTAACTACAAATGATCAGCCAATAGCTTAGACTTATTACTAGCTAACTCTTAAATTTTAAATTAGCCCATATTTCTTATCTATGCTTTGTCATGTGGCTCAGTATCTTTTCTCCTCTTTGCTCATCTTGCTTCTCTCTGTGGCTGCTAACAACTCCAGACTCTGCCCTTCCTCTCCCCAGCATTCTTTCTGTGTGAGGCTGTCTCACCCAACCTCTTCCTGCCCAGATATAGGCCAATCAGCATTTTATTAACAATAAGAGAAATACATATTTACAGTGTACAAAGATTGTTCCACATCATGTTGCTTCTCTTTTTCAATCTCACCGCATCCCCAATACCCTGAAGGAAAAACAAGCAACAAACAAAACTGAGTTTCCTGCCTTTCTGTGAATGGCCCACATATCCAGCCCTCCCTACCTCCCAGGCCACGGTTCACTTTGCTCCCTCTCAGGGGACCTGAGACATCCTTCTGCTGGCTCCAGAACCTGCTCCCTTCAAGTGTGTGGAATGAAAAGCAAACTTACTTCCATCTTCAGATTTAAGCACGTGCCACAGTGCCACAGGGGCTGCTGCAGCTGTCCAAGATAGTTGCTAAGGGCTGCACTGATCAGATACCTTACATTGCAGACGTTCTTTTGTTTCCCACACTGCAGCGGAGCAGACAGCCTGGAGGAGTTGATGAGGGTCTCAGGGTTGTCTAGGATTGATCCCAGCCTGATGTATTAGTGTGCAGTTGGCTACTCTCTGACTTTCAGACAACATGAATCTGTTTCACAGTTGGCAGTTAGTGAAGACTTGGTAGATTGAGTGTGGTGGCACAAATCATGAACCTGAGTACTTGTGAGGGCAAGGTAGGAGGATTAGGTGTTCAAAGCCAGGGGCTGGAGAAAAGGCTCAGGGATTAAGAGTACTTGCTCCTCTTCCAGAGGACTTGGTAGTTCCCAACTATCTGTAACTCCAGTACCAGTAGACCTGGGGCATTCTTCTGACCACTTCTGGTACCAGACATACATGTAGTACACATACATACATTCATGGAAAACATTTATACACATACATGTAAAATAAATAAATCTAAAAAAAAATAGTTCAGGGCCAGATTGTATTTATAGGGTGAGTTCAAGGCCATATGGAGCAAAATGAGACCCTGTGTGGAAATGATGGAGCTAGGGAGATAGGGGAGTCAACAAAGGGCTTCCTGTCTGAGCAATGGAGACCTGGCTGATCTCTAGTACCTACATAAGATGGTTGTGGTGACCTGTAATTCCAGGTGGGAAGGCTGAAGCAGACAGATCCCTGGAGCTCACTCACCAGTCAGTCACGTCTACTCAGTGAGCTTTAGGCCAATTACACATCCTGTTTCAAAATTCAAGGTGAATGTCCACTGAGGAATGACTTCTGAGCTTAACTTCTGGTCTCTACATGCATTCGTACACATGTCACCAGCGCGCGTAGACAGACCCATGTAGACACAGTGAAGAGGGTTGAGGATACAGCAAGTAGGAGAGTGACTGCCTAGCATGTGTTGCTATAGGTTTAATCCCTCCTCCCCGTCCCCCAGCTCCTCATATACCCTGGGCTGACCTCAAACTCAATACATAGAAAAATGTCCTTGCACCTGATTCTCTTGCTGTCGCCTCTGAGTAGATTAGTGCATCACCATGCCTAACCTGGTCAGTTTTTGAGACAGAAACATTCACAAGCCTGGGATGAAAGTGGGCAAGAGAAAGGAAGGGCTCATTTGTTCCCAGCACCTCCCGCCCCTCCCCTACTACCCCAGCACCTCTCCCACTCCTCACCCCCACCCCATCACTTTGCCCAGGCTTTTGCTTGGTTCCTGCTCTGACCTTACCTTAGTTAGAATCTCAAAACTCATCATGGGGTTTTTAAAAACCTCATTAGCATACAAACCGGCAATTGCAAGATGCAGGAAATTTACTCTCTGGAAATTTACTGAACTGTAAGCTGGGAGACCTGGCTGAGTGGGAAAAGTGGTTATACTCGCCAGCCTGCACTGAGGCTATTGAGGACGGGGAATGGGGGCATGGAGTCCCCAGAAGGTGGCCATCTCCTTTCAGGCTCACCAAGGCAGACTGCAGAGCAGCAGAGTCTGTGCTTTCTAAGTCATCATTTGGGACAGAGGAAGGTGAATTCTCATAGTAAAGTACTATACTCAGGGTGGAGTTAGGGCTTGAGGCGGGCCATGGTTGGTGGGGTTCTTGTTTATTTGAGACACAGTCTCATGAAGCCTAAGTCAGCTTCGTATAAAAGGCTTAGCCAGAGATGACCTTGAACTCCTGACTGTACTGAGATTACTGCCCCGTACACACAGCCCAACCTGACCTTGGGTGGTTGTGTGTGTGTGTGTGTGTGTGTGNNNTTGCCAGCCGAGAAAGGTCTCCTAGGACAAAAGCATTTAAAAAGCACTACACACTCTGTGTCTCACCGGATTATGAAATGCACAGCTCTGCTCAATGCTCCAAAAGGCCTTGCAGGAAAGAAACTTGCTTTGGTGTTAGATAGCCCAATGTTTCCCAAACTCATTTGACCTCAGACTTCCTTTGTGCCCATTTTCCACTTACATACAGCCTGGGAGAGCCAAGGTCTTAATTCGTTTGGGGGAGGCAAGAATTCTACCACTAAACTACCAATGGTCTTTATATTTTTTTTTTTGGTACTGGAGTGTGGGCAAGTGTTTTGTCACTGAACTACACTCTCAGTTTTATTACTTTTATTATTATTATTATTGCTGTTTTAAGATGTATTTATTTGCACGCATGTGTGTGAGGCTGTGTGAGTGTGTGCCATGTGGGTGTAGGTGTCCACCGAGGCTAGAGGAATCAGTTCTAAGCACTTGTGAGCTGCTACATGTTGGTGCTGGGAACCAAACTCTGGTCCTCTGGAAGTGCAGTAGGAGTTCTTAACCACTGAAACATCTTGTCAGCCCTCTTTTTGTTTTATTTTGAGACGGGGTCTCACTAAGTGCTTAGGCTGGCCTTGAACTCTCTCTGTAGCCTGGGTAAGCATTGAGCTTGCAGTCCGCCTTCATCAGCCTCCAGAACAACTGGGATTTCTCATCTGTATTGGTGTAGGAGGTCCTTTTGTTTGCATGTTGCTTTCATTGGTTAATGAATAAAGCAATTGCCTTGGCCTAGTTGATAGGGTGGAACTTAGGTGGGCGGAGAAAACAGAGCTGAAGGCTGGGAGGAAGACGAGCAGAGTCAGAGAAGCCATGGATCCTCTGCCTGAGATGGACGCTGGTTTGAATCTCCTGTAAGCCACTGCTATGAGGTGATGCACAGATTAATGGAGATAGGTTGAGCTAATATGTAGGAGTTAGCCAATAAGAACTTAGAGCTAATGGCCAAGCAATGTTTTAATTGATACAGTTTCTTTTGGGTGCAAGCTAGCTGGACGGGCTGGGACAAACAAGCGGCCTCTCCTCCCAACCCTGTATCACAGCAGAGTGAAAGCTATGTTTTTAGGATTCATTTGGAATGCAGGCATGGTGGCACACACCTTGAATCTCAGCAGAGGGAGGCAGAGCCAGGTCCATCTCTGGGACGCCAATCTAATCTACACACCAAGAGCTCCAGGGCAGCTAACACCCTGTCTCAGAAAAAAAAATCGCTGGGCGGTGGTGGCGCAAGCCTTTAATCCCAGCA
>LOEQ01000281.1:468067-483785 GCA_001685075.1 Bramus lutescens
AGAGAGAGAGAGAGAGAGAGAAGGGAGACAGAAGCTGCCTCTTCGTGAGGGAGATGGAAAAGGGAGGAACTCAGGCTGGAAGCTGAAGATCAGCTTGTCTTAGCAGACAGGGGAGGGACTGGGCGTGGCTTGTCTCTTAAAGACCAGGACAGACCATTACAGTTCCTTTTTCTGTGCTTCTTTTTCATGTCGACCTCTCTGCCCACTTACAAAATTATCATTATTGGGGTTGGGGAAATGGCTCAGCCATTAAGAGCACTTACTGCTCTTCTGGACGTTCTGAGTCGAGTTCCCAGCACCCACAGTGGGTGGCTCACAAACTCTTGTAATTCCAACTCCAGAGTGTCTGCTGCCCTCCGCTGCCTTTCATCTACATCCACACATATGTGCACAAGACATACAGACACGTACACAGACAGACATAAATACAATAAAGCCAATCTTTAAAAATTATCTGTGGGCTAGAGAGATAGCTCATTGGATAAGAGCACACGCTGCTCTTACAGAGGCCCCAAGTTTGCTCCCAGCACCAGGAACAGGAGGCTCACGATGCCCTCTAACTGAAGCTTTAGGGCCTCTGGCACCCTCTTCTGGACCCCACACTCACACGTGCAAACCTCTTCCCCCATATACAGCATAATTAAAGAGAAAATAAATCTCTAGAAAGTTATTGTCAAGAGGGTAAACAATAATGAGTCTAAAACATAGAAGGGGAAAAATTAACTTAAAATTCAGTCATATAAAAGCAATTACTTTCATGTTTGTGTTTGGATGTTAATATTGAAATTACCTGGAGTGAGTGAGAAGGAAACACGGAACACACAACAAACCCACTTAGGAGTTTATTAAGTGTGGGGGGGGAAAGCCTGGTGAGGTCGATGTGCAGAGAGAGAGAGAGAGAGAGAGAGAGAGGCCTGAAGATAGCATGTTCAGCTTTTAAGCCAAATGTAGTGTTTCTTCTTTTATGTTGTTCCTGCTAGGTGTCCTGGTTATAGTGTCACATAATTCAGTTATGTAACCTCTAGCCTCAGCTTTCTCATCTGTAAAATGGACCAGTAATCTTCTAATTTCCTTTCTCCTAATCTTTATCTTTTCTTTCCCTTCTCTCTTTCCTTCTTTAATTTCTTTAATCTTTTGAGACAGGGTTTCTTTGTGTAGACTTGGCTGCCCTGGAACTCACTGTGTAGCCCAAGCTGACCTCAAACTCAGAGATTTGCTTGCTTCTGCTTCCCAAGTGCTGGGATTAAAGGCGTGTGCCACTATGCCTGACCCTTCTTTAATCTTTTATCTCTTATTTTTCTCATTTTATGTTACCCTCAGCTACTTGTATTAATTTTCTCTGTGAAGACCTTTAAAACTCCATGTGTTTAATCCCAGCACTCAAGAGATGGAGGAAGGCAGGTCTGTGTGAGTCTGAGGCCAGCCTTGTCTACAGAGCAAGTTCCAGGACAACCAGGGCTACACAGAGAAACCCTGTCTCAAAAACAACAAACAAAAGCCAGAACAGAGCAAAATAAAAACATGTCACTGTAGATACTCCTTTATGATGCTTCAGAGGTACTGATTTTTTTAAAAAATAATAACCAACAGAGAAAACAGCTGCTAGTTAAACCTGTACCAACTGTGGTGTTCTGAGCTTTACACCTAGAATAGAGCAGTTTCCAAGGTGACCAAAGCTAGTGTGTAAGAATAGGTGAAGCCATGAGGTTATGAGCCGCCAAACTTATAAACCACACGGGCTTCCTCTGAGCCACGCGATCCACATGAGGCGCCAAGCAATTTAACAGCCAAGTGTTCCAACAGCATTTAACGATCAGTGCGTCTATAAATAGAATCCTGGAACGATTGGGAGCGATATTAATATATGGGTTTAGTCCTGGAATGACTAATCCTTAAGTTGTTTTGATCTCAGAGAGCCATCAAAAATCTGCTGCAGTGAACAAATTCTGCAGTTGTTTACGGCAGCTGTTTTGTGCCTGTTGAATGTGTCCTTGTGTGTATAATTTACTAACATGATAATGATGTGCTGCCTGGCAGTTTGCAATTTACAGAGTGTCAACGCACACATGTTCTGTTTGACTCTTGAAAGGCAGGCACTGTTACTGGATTCAAAGGGGGAGACAACTTGTTTCCGGACATCCATACTCGGGATCCAGGAAGGCAAGTGGAGAGACAATGATGGTGGCAGTTTGAGAGGGTGCTGGTGGTAGCTGGATAGGAGCTCCTGAATTGACCCTCCTAAACTACCCAATATTTGCTTTGTTTTGTTTGAGACAGACTCACCAGCCTCTGATTACCCAATTTAAAGACTTAGGGCATCAGTTCCTTTAGTGTCCTCACTAGCCTTTTGGGTCTAGCACCATGAATTTTTCATTAATTATTTGGCACTAAAAGGGATTCAGTTCAGGGGTTAGAGATGGCCCCATGGTCTGGAGCACTTTATAGGGCCAAGTGTGGTGGTGAAAGCCTTTAATTCCAGCATTTGGGAGGCAGAGAGAGGTGCATCTCTGTGAATTCAAGGCTGGCCTGGTCTGCATAGTGAAATCTAAGATAACCAGGGTTATGTTGAGAGACTCTGTCTCAAAAAAGAAAAACAAAAGCATCAATGCTCTTGCAGAGGATATGGGTTTGATTCTTAGAACCCACAAGGTAGCTTACCAACCCCCAACTCCAGGGGCTCCAGTACCCTCTTCTGGCCTTCTGGTTTGTCAGCTACACACAAACACAGTGTGTTTACATATATTAGGCAAAACTAAAAAAAAAATGATTTGTCATAGTATTTTTTTCAAATTTTTATTGTTTTTTTCATTTGTAGGTGTATGTGTGTATGCACGTGCATGTGTGCACTTGGAGACCAGAGATGTAGAGTCCTCTAGAGCCAGGGTTACAGGGAGTTGTGAGCCACCTGAAATGTGTGCTAGGGAATTGAACTCTGGTTCTCTATGAGAGCAGGACATACTCATAACCACCGAGCCATTCTCCATCCCAATTTGCAAAATTTTAAACTGAAGGAAAAAAAGGTTTTTTTCCCTTTCCAGGGAAAAATTTAAAACTCACTTTTTCTGAAAGAGGTAATTTGACAGATGCTATCAATGACACGTCATGCCTCATTCTTATTTTAGTTAATAGATCAACCAGGAACACCATTTATTACCGTGACCAAGTACTATTGGCCACGGCAAATACCATATGTGCTTTTATTTTACAGCCAGTGCAGGAGGCTTACTTATCCTCACCAAAACACACTCTATGACTTTGTGATGGTAGTGAAGCCACTAAGGGGTCATCTTGTGGCTATAACCAATTCCATGACCAGAAGCACCGTAAGGCAGGAAATGGTTTACTTCAGCTTTTAGGGTACAGTCTGTACAACTGCAGAAAGCAAGGGCAGGGACTCAAGCAGAAACCATGGAGAGACTCCTTCCTGATGCCTTGTAGGTTGAGGCTTAGCTGGCTTTCTCATACATCCCAGGGCCTCAAGCCCGTGGAATTGTGCTGCCAACAGTGGGCTGGGTCCTCCTCCATCAATTAAGACAATTCTTTGGCCCGGCGGTGGTGGCACACACCTTTAATCCCAGCACTTGAAGGTAGAGGCAGGTGGATCTCTATGTGGTTTTGGCCAAAGCTGTTACACAGAGAAATCCTGTCTCGAAAAACCAAAANAAAAAAAAAAGGAAAAGAAAAGAAGTAAAGACGATCCCCGACAGGCATGCCCACAGGGCCGTCTGTTCTGGTCAATTCTTCTGTTGAGATGCCTCTTCCAACAATTGGCCCTGTCCAGTTGACAGTTAAAGATAATTAGGCCACTAGATTATGGATTTTCATTCCCCAGTGGTAGAGATGGAACCTTTATATACATTAGGCAGATGCTCTACTGTGGGGTTTTTGAGGAATGGGGCTTGAGACAAGGTTTCCTGTGTCAGCTGGCTTCACACATACTTTATCTGAGGGCAATCTTGAGTTCCTGCTCCTCCCTTCCGAGTGCTAGGTTTACTGTGTCATCACCATGCCCAGTGTGTCCTTCTCTCGAATAGGAGTGTTTCAGCTCTATCATAATCTTATAGGAACCCCTTTGTACTTTTGACTCATTGTTGATGGGAATGACATCATGCAGTGCATGGGTGTCCTGACATACAAGAAAAGATTTGTTAGAGAAATTGGCTCATGCAGCTGTAGAAGCTGAGAGGTCCCACACTAAACCATCTGCAAGCTGAAGAGCCAAGGAAGCTGGTGCATGGCTCTGTTTAAGTCCAAAGATTTGAGACCTGGGAAAGCCAAAGGTATCTCTCAGTCAGGCCAAAAGGCTGAGAATCTGGTGCTCTGATATCAAAAGACAGGAGACTGGCATCTCCTAGTCCAAGGAGTGATAACAACTTCTTCCTTTTTCTGACTTTTGATTCTCTCCGATACCTCAGTCAGTCACATGGCACACAGTGAGTGAGGGTGCTGTCTTCGCTCAGCTCATTGAGGCAAATGTCAGGCTCTACAGAGACTTCCCTGCAGACACACCCAGGACTAATGCGTGGCCAGCTGCTGGGGATTGGGTGTTATATTAGTTACGTTTCAGTTGCTGTGGCGAGACATTATGACCAAGGCAACTTACAGAACTAAGGGTTTATGGGCTTATGGGCTAGTAGTCTCTCATGGTAGGGAGGGCGGTAGCAAGCTAAGGCGTGGAGACAGTGCAGGAAGTGGAGAGCTAGTTTGAAGCAGAGAGAGGGACTGAAAGGGGCACAAGCCTTTAACTCTCAAAGCTCACCAGTGACACACCTCCTCTCACAAGGCCACACCTCTTTAACTTCCCCCAAAGGCACCACCAACTTCGTAATAAGTCTTCAAATATCTGAGCCCAAGGGGGAGATTCTCTTTCAAACCACCGCAGATATAAATGTGCGCATGGCAACATGTGTTTGGATACTTGGTCACCAGTTGGAGGATTGGTTTTGGTTTTGGAGGTTGTAGAACTTTTATGAGGCCCTGGTGTGGCAGAACTAGGGTGCTGGCGGAGGGCCTGTGAAGATTATGCTCCCTTCTGGTTCCAGCCTGAGGTATCTGCTTCCTGATTCACGAAGAAAAAGCTACTGCCTCAGACCCCCACTGTCACGGACCAGGCCAACTCCTCCATCATGCCTTCCTTTTCTACCGTGATGAACTAAAACCGTGAGCTAAAGTAAGTCCTTAAAGGATCTCTGTCATGCCTTTGTTACAGTGACAACAAGGGGACACACCAGCTACCTGGGTGTCTCTCCCTCTAGTCAAGTTGGCACACAAAGCCATCCAAGACTGTGAAAAGGTCAAAGGTCAGGTCACCGGAAGACAGAGTGACTGCCAGGCCTGTTTCAGAAGGTCTAAGCATCTCTGCGACAGAAGACCCAATGGCGACCATAGAACGAGGAAGGAATTATCCTGCTCACAGTTCTAGAAGGGTTAGTCAGTGCTTACCTGGGTTGTCCAGTCAATACAACGGGGAAGAGGGAACCTCAGCTGAGAAATTGCCTCCATTAGATAGGCCTGTGGGCATGTCTGTGGGGCACTTTCTTGATGGCTAGTTGAAGTGGCAGTGCTGAACCCACTGTGGGTGGCACCATCCCTAGGCAGGTGGGCTTGATGTGTATTGGTAGCCCACTGGGAGCCTGTGGGTAAGCCAGCAATAGCATTCCTCTGTGATTCCTGCTTCAGCTCCTGCCCTCACTTCCCTCACTGATAGAGTGTGACCTGGAAGTAAAAGCCTAATGAACCCTTTCCTCCGCAAGTTGTCTTTGGTCATGGTGTTTATCACAGAACTAGAAAGCAGAGTAGGGCAGGCAGTAAATAGTGGTGGTAATGTGTGGCAGGGGAGGGGCTTTGCCCCAGGAAGTATGGGGAAAAGGAGGGACTGGACCAGGTATAACCTTCAACCACACCTTTTGTGGTCTATCTCTTCCACCTAGGTTCTAACTTATATTTCCCACCATCTTCCAAACAGATGCTACCAGTTGGGAACCTAGAACACGTAAGCCTGTAAGGAGCATTTCATCTCCAAACCATAATAATGTGGACAAGGCGGTTCTCAGTGAGGGGTTGAGGTGAGCGAGCCACACTAGCATTCCAGACAGCTTTCTACAGGGTGCAATAAAAAGTGTGGAAGTCAATGCATGTTTTTCATTTAAAAATTACATAAGTGACCTGGCTGCATATGTAGTCAAGAGAAACAAATGCCACAGGTCCAGGCGGAATGCTGAGGCCAGTCAGAGTAAAGAAGCACAGAGCACTGGGGAGTGGGGTGTGGCCAACAGATGCTGAGGTCAAGGGTTGCAGAAAAGAGTCTGAGATTTCTGTTGTTGAAAAAGATAATTAAATGTAGGGAGTCTGGTGAGGGCCCCAGAAAGGAGTTTGAACAACAGCAAAATGACACCAACAGCAAGACCAGTAACAGAAAGTATTATCTTCCCAGGTTGGAGATGATAACACAGTGACAGAAGAGGTCTGTTGGCCCTGTCTGGGGACCTCTGTTGTCACCGGGAATCTCCTGATTTTGCTGCAGGAGGCTGGACTGGAGTTCTAGCTCCCATGGTAGGAACCCTGGTGGCTCTTTCAGAGGACCCAGGTTAGGTTCCCAGCACCTACATGGTGGTGTAGTGATATTTCATTTGTATTTTAATAAATGAAACTTGCCTGAAGATCAGAGAGTAAAACAGTCACACTGGTCAGCCTTACAGACCGGGCAGTGGTAGCACACTCTTTTAATCCCAGTAGCCACACTAGTCCACCATAGAAGCTGGATGGTAGTGGTGCATGCCTTTAGTCCCAGCACTAGAGAGGAAGATAAGATGGGAGGAGACAGCTCTCAGTCTCATTCTGAGATTCCTGGAGGCAGGATCACCATTTCAGACTGAGGTAGAGGTAAGAGCCAGTAGCTGGCTGTTCTGCTTTTCTGGTCTTCAGGTTGAACCCCAGTATCTGTCTCTGGATTTTTATTATTCATGCTACATGGTGGTTCACATTGTTTGTAACTCCAGTTCCCAGGGCACTGCATACACATGGTGCACACACACACATGCAGACAAATACCCATACACATTATAAATAAATAAAAATGCTTAAAAACTAAAAGAAAAAAGGATCAGGGCCCTTTACCTTTCAGTTCAAAAATTTCCCAAAAGCTTTTAAAGCTGTTGGAAAATTTACTATGAAGTCTGAAACCCTGATAATATGGACAGCCCCATCACTACTACGGTGACACTAAAAATAAGTAAAAAGAAAATTTCATAAACTATAAACCAAACTATTATTTTATTATTTTAAACATATAACATTTGTGTGTCTATTCATCTCTCTCTTTATTTATGTGTGCCAGAACACATGTGTAGGGGTCAGGGGACAAGGTGTAGGAACCAGTTTTCCCTTCCGTCATGTGGGTCCCAGAGTTTGGACTCAGGTCATGAGATATGAAAGCAGCAAGTGTCTCTATCTACTGAGCCATCCACCCACCCAGCATCTTACAATTATTTTTTGAGATAGAGTGTCATGTGGTCTAGGCTGGCCTTTGCCTCACTATACAGCTGAGTATGACCTTGAACTCCCGATCCTCCTGCCTGTCCCTCTATGTGGCACTGGGGATAGAACCCAAGGCTTCGTGCATGCTGGGCAACCATTCTACCCACTGAGCTGTATGCCCAGCCTGTGAATTTTATGTTTTCATACCTCATCTTAAGGACCACGACAAAGGATGAGAAATCCTGGCCCTATTCAAGGCAAAAATCGTAGAAAAATCAAAGCTCTCCCCAGATTCTTTCCAGGAAGCAGATACTCTAAAATAGTAAACCAAATGCTGATGTCATCTTTCTAAAATAACACGTTTCCCATCCCATGTTATTTCAGTTGCGAGGCAGATGAAACTGATACTTAGTTAAAAATATTTATATTGGTTCATGTCTCTACCCTATCCTTGCCCCCAAGAACTGAGAAATATTAACTGGTATTACTGAGGAGCACAAGCTTCTCAAATTGAGGCCTACAATATATTGAGAGTTAATGAATTTTATATATCGAACCCCCAAAAGTTTAATCAATGAAACATACAAGTAATGCAATTGTATGCATGGTGTGGATAAATATTGTTGAATGAAACCTTTGGTTTACCTATATTTGTGCTGCAGATAAATGTGCATAAGCACTGCAGGATTAGAGCATTTATTGATTTAAAAAAAAGTCATTGGTCACAATCAACAATGTTTGAAACACAAAATAGTAATCAACACAGGCTCCGGAGTTACACAGCCTGGCCCCATCACTCTCTAAAGGACGCATAAGTGAAATGGGAATTATTAAAGAACAGCTCCAGGCCAGTTCACCCAGGAGTTCCAGGAAGACAAGGGGCACAATGACCGGGCTCTTGATATTTTTAGAGGCATTTTAAGGATGCCTGCAAAATGCCTTCCCAGGTAAAAAGTCTCTTGTTGTCAAGCCAGAAGCCCTGAGTTCAATCTCAGAAGCCATATAAAGGAAGGAGAGAAACTATTTAGGCAATTGTCCTCTGAGTTCCACACACAATGTAGCACGTGTACACTGCCTCCCTATAATAAGTAGATGTAGTTAAAAATAAAAAATAAAATCAGAAGGAAAACTCCCAAAACTTTAGAACTGGAGATATTTTGATTTTTTTGGTTATATCATAAAAATACAAATTTTATAAGATCCAAGAAAATCTGATTACCAAGGCTTACTACAGTCTAGGTTATGAAGACAAGATGATCTGGATGGCTGCAGGCAGCCCTTGAAGACTTTAAGCAGATCACAGAAGCATTTTCTGAGCTTTTTGGGAAAGTGGTGTTGGGTGTAGACTTTCCAGGGGACACATACAGGGCTGGGATTTTGAAGCTACAGGATAAAGATTGCCTTTTGCTGCACATATCTGAAGCATTTGGGGGAGGAAAAGCCACTAACACACTAATATAAACATATGCACAGCACAGTGCAAACTATGAGATTTGCAGAAACAAAACTTTCCAGATAATAATTTTCAAGATGGTGGCCTCCTTTGGGCCATGACCCAAGTGTCCTTTTGACTGTAGTTATGTTTGTTTCCTCTGGGGACTCTTGGTAGACAAGTTGCAAAGGTCTGGGACAGGTGAAGCAGCTCACACCCAGGGAACTGTCTCATTCTCTGTATATTCCTTATTGCCCTGTCAGGGCTAGAGACTTAAACATTCAAAAGTTGTTTCCCTAGATCGCCCTCCTGGTGCTTAGGCTCGCGTTTGGACACTTGGTCCCCAGATAGCGGTTCTATTTTAGAACCTTTAGGAGCTGGAGCCCTGATGGAAGATGTGGGTCACTGGGCAGGAGTGTCTTATGGTTCCATAGCCCAACCTCACTTCCTCTTGCTTTCTGTTCTGCTAAGATGTGATGCAGCAAGGAATCACGGCTATCAAGGCCACACATTTTCACCATGAAGCCCCCTGCTGTTGTAACATCTCCCCAACCATGTGAACTGTACCCCCTTAAACTGAGAACCAAAATAAATCCTTCCTTTGAAGCTGCTCTTGTAAGATACTTTGTTACAGCAACGAAAGTACTAACACCTCCAGAGGGGAAGCGACAGAAAGTAGCAGACATTGTAACTTATTTTACATCCATTGAGGCCCATTACACAGGATTCTTGTATTGTCTGCTTGGTTACAGTGGTAATTGTATTTCCAGAATTTCTCTTCCTGTACAGCTTCAGGTTACCATTGGCCGAAGAGTAACTTGAAAAAAATCTGAGAGGTGCAATGAGCAATCGTCCTGTCTCAGAGGTTGGTCCTTGGCTAGAGACAGTGACTTGTGGTCCCTAGCAGGTTCCAGCCTATCCCTACCCTCCCTCAACCTTGTGACATGCCTTTCTCTTCAAAGACTGATCCTGGAGACCAGAATAAGCCCCAGGACGAATGAGCAGATCCTTAGCCATGGACCTAAACCAACACAGTCAGATGTTTCTCACGCGTTCCTCTGTCAGCTTCTCTTTGACCTTGACCGTAGGATGGGCCCTTTAGAGGAACAGTTTATTGACCATGATGTCTTTTGCTGACCCTGGATTAGGGGAGCGAGTTCCTTTTATTACTTAGCGTTAAGGAAAGACTTGTTTTGTTTTTTCTTTTTATGTAGAAAAAGAGATTATTTTGAGACTATGTAGCCCTCACTGACCTGAAATTGGTTCTGTAGACTGCAAACTCATATAGATCCACTTGCCTCTCCCCTCCGAGCTCTGGGATTAAAGTCGTGCATTGCCGTGCCTGGCCAAAGAGAGATATGGTTATTGTTAAGACACTTTGAACATTTATCTGTGTGAGTTTATGTGCATGCGGGAACCTACAGAGGCCAGAAGAAGGTGATGGATGCCCTGGAATTGGAGTTACAGGTGGTGATGAGCCGCCATCTAGGTGCTGAAAATGAATCTGGGTCCTCTGTGAGAGAAGTAAGCATTTTAAACCACTGAGACATCTCTCCAGACCCAAAAGAGTTCGTTTTAAAGTGGTGAGTCTCCCTTGGACAACGCTGTGGGAGGCCGGAAGGCCAGGCATCAGTGAGCGAGGAATTCCAAAGAAGTGAGAGAGCATCAAGGAAACCAGCTCTACCTTCACCAGAACCTGTCTCTGAGGGATAGTCTCTTCATTCACTCTGGCTCTCAAGACCGCTTGTAGAGCAACGGCTGTGACAGAGAGTGGTTACATCCTCATCAGAGAAAAGGAATCTGAGGGAAGCCGTGAGGGCTGGAGCAGTGAGAAGGGCAGTAAGGGGTAAGCACACAGCAGATTCATTAACCATGGTTAATGGAGAGGGTTAGGGGTTAGAGGTTACCTTCTTACTACATACGGAGTTGAGGCCAGTCTCAATTATGAGAGACCCTGCCCTCCACTCCCAAGAAAAAAATATTCCTCTTGTGGTAGAGCCAGTTATGACAGCAATGTTTAGGAGGCTGAGACAGGCCGATCTCAAGTTCAGTGTTAGCTTGGGCCAAGCAGGAATACTCCACCTCAAAACAAAATGAAAACCAGGCATAGCAGCATACACCTTTAATCCTGCACTCTGGAGGCAGAGACTGGGTGATCTAACTAGTGAGAACCTGTGTTAAAAAAATGTGAGGGCCAGGTGGTGGTGGCACATGCCTTTAATCCCAGCACTCAGGAGGCCGAGGCAGGGGGATCTCTGTGAGTTTGAGGCCAGTCTGGTCTACAGAGTGAGTTCCAGGACAGTCAGGGCTGTTACACAGAGAAACCGTGTCTCCAAAAATAAAAACAAAACAAAACAACTAAAATAAATAAACAAACAAAAAAGATGACTCTCAAGAATGTTGTTTATTCTGTTGTTTTTGATTTTTCACAATACATAAAGATCTATATAAAAATTGTTCCTTCAGAATTTAAAGGTAGACAAGACTGTTGAATCTTCTAACACTTTGGAACAAATCCTTTGAAAAACAGGAGGAAACATGACTCCTTTTCATTTCCTTTATTGTCGTGACAACCAGAAACCTCAGATACACTGTTTCTTTTTGTTGCATTCTTTAGTTCAAGTTGACGTTATGATTCCGTTTGTATGTATATGTGTGTGTGTTATACTAATGATGTATATATAATGTATGCGTGTTTGTTTATTTGTATGTATGTATGTATGCATGTATGCATGTATGTATGTATGTATGTGACTGTGCAGGCATATAGGCTCATGAGAACACAAACTAAAGCTAGGGTGGGACCTTAGGTGTTTCTGCTATCAGTCTCAACTTACTGCTTTGAGACAGTCTCCCAGTGAACCAGAAGCTGCCTGTTTCTGCTAGGCTGGCTAGCCAGTGTGCTTTGGGGATTCACTTGCCTCTTATTTCCACCCCTCAATACTAGAGTTGCAGGCATGTGCAAGTCATGCCTGGCTTTCTATGTAGGTGCTGGGGATTCGAACTCAGGTACTCTGCGTGAGGAGAAATCTATCTTGCTCACTGACCCATCTCTAGTTCCATGCTGTTATTCTCTACCTGATCTCTTTAAGAGTGAAAAGTCTCTTTATGGATACCTAAAGTCTTTTGATCTTTTTATGAACCAGCTGACTCTAGCCTCCTCCTTTTCATGTGGAGGCACCCTAGGAGGACATTATTTGATTTTTGAATCAGGGCACCACTGTTTTCCATCCCACTGAAGAAACTAATGTGATTCCTATCAAAAGGAAGACTGACTCATTTCTGCTTGGAATATAAAATGTACACTTGTACAGAGACTTGAAAATAAGGTTGGTGTCAGGACTGGAGAGATGGCTCAGGGGTTAAGAACAACTGCTCTTCCAGAGGACCCAGGTTTTGTTCCCAGCATGAACATGGTGGTTCACAACCATCTGTTACTCCAGTTCCAGAGGATCCAATGTCCTCTTCTGGTCTTGTTGTACACCAGACATGCACGTGATTCACAGACATATATACAGGCCAAACATTCACACATAAAAGATTTGGGGCTGGAGATGTAACACGTTGGCAGAGCAGTTACCAGGTATGTGCAGTGCCTTGGGTTCCATTCCCAGCACACACATGCAAAGATAGCTGAGTTTGTTACAGAATACACCAGAGAAGTGCAAACCCTTCAACACTGGTCATTTACAGGGGGCTATTAGGAAAAGCTCAGCAGTTTGCTTGCTCACAGTCAATAAGGAGTTTTTAGAACCATATAATGAATCTTCTTATATGTTACCATAGAAACGGTGGCTGGTTCTGTTGGGTACATCGTTTTTTGAAATTTTAGATAGTAGTTTAGCTATGATAGGGGTGTGTGTGTGTGTGTGTGTGTGTGTGTACATGTGTGTATTTTTCCCACTATATGGCTAATTTTATTTTTTCCAATTAAAAATATAGTTATATTATTTTAATTAAAATGATTTATAAAGACAAAACTAATATAACAAAAAAACCCCACCACCACAACAAAACCCCTAAATTCCCACTTGTAAAGTTGAAGTCTACAGATTTAATCAAAACAATTTTATCCTGAGGCTACAGAAAAATAGATCAATATTAACACACAAAGTTTAATCTAAAATCCTGATGGGAATTCAGACTGGCTTTAAGTAATGTGGAAAAAAGTCGAGAAAAGCTCACTCTCATTTTATTATAGAATGAAATACCTGGGTAATACGTCCCAGCTTTAAATTTTATTTATTTATGTGTTGTGTGTGTGCACAGAGATCAGAGGACAACTTTTGGGAGTTGGTTCTTGTTGTGGAATACTCTTTTAAGATGTGTCAGATTTGTTTATGCTGTGGCATGTTTGTTTAATGATGCAAAGATATGCTGCCTTCTTTTATGTTGCGTTTGTTTAACTCTGTGAAGCTGTGCTACTTTGCCTGCCTAAAACACCTGATTGGTCTACTGAAGAGCTGAACGGCCAATAGCTGGACAGGAGAGAGGAATAGGCAGGGCTGGCAGGTAGAGAGAATAAATAGGAGAGGAGCAAGGGAAGGAAGAGGGAGGACTCTAGGGGCCAGTCACCCAGCCACACAACCAGCCATGGAATAAGAAGTAAAGAAAAGATATACAGAAATAGAGAAAGGTAAAAGCCCAGATGCAAAAGGTATATGAGATAATTTAAGTTAAGAAAAGTTGGCTAGAAATAATCCAAGCTAAGGCTAGGCATTCATAGGTAAGAATAAGACTCCATGTATTTATTTGAGAGCTGGGCATGGGGCCCCACAAAGAGCAAAGAGAAAAAAAAACAACTATCAGTTCTTGTTTTTCATCTTCTTGAGGCACAATCTCTCTTGTTTTTGTTTTTTATTATTAATTTTTCCACACAATATATTTTGAGCATATTCTTTTTCTTCTCCAAACCTTCCAGATCCTTCCCATTTTCCTACCTACCCAACTGTATGCTCCCTCTCTCAAAAATAAAAATAAACAAAACCTAAAAAACTAACAATAATGCACAAAAACTACAAAACAAAACAAAATGAAACAAAAAAAAACCCTCCTCAAAGCACGGACTCTGTTTTGTGTTGGCCAACTGCTCCTAGGCATGGAAGAGGGATGTCCTGGGATGTATGACACCTGGTGATGCTCCATTGGAGAAAATGGATATTTTTTCCCTTTCCTAGTAGGTATCAATTGTAAGGAGTTTTTTGGTTAGGGGGTGGGATATTGTGCCCATCCCCCTTCTCAGAACTGGGACTTTGGCTTGAACCTGTGTAGGTCTGTGCATGCTGTCCCTGTTTTGTTGTGTCTGGAAGACACTGTTCCTTGGTGTCATCCACCACCTCTGTCTCTGACACTCTTCCTGTCTCCTCTTCCACATAGATCCTGAGAAGGGACTGGAGGACTTTGGTGGAGACATCCCATTAAGGACTGAGTGTTCCCAAGTCTCTCACTCTCTGCACATTGTCCAGTTGTGGGTCTTTGTGTTCATTCCCACATGCTTCAAGAAGAGGCTTCCCTTATGAGAGCTGAGTAAGGCATTGATCTCAGAACATAGCACTATGTCATTAGGAGTCATTCTTTGTTATGTTCTTCTAGCAGAATCATAGACGTAAAGCAGCCAGTGGTAGTAACTGTTGAACCATCTCTCTAAACTCCATTGTTCTTGTTTTTGCTCTGATGTGTACTCCAGACTAGCTGGCCTGCGAGCTTCCAGCAGACTCTCCTACCTCTGTCTCCCATTTCACTTCCCAGGAAGTGCTGGGATCACAGATGACGTCACTGTATCTGGCTTTTTACTCAGGTTCTAGAGATTAAACTCAGCTCGTCAGGCTTGTGAAGTTGCTGGGTTGAGCCACCTCCCTGGCCCCACATCCCGGTTTAATCACCACCAGTAAAATTGTAAGAGATGATGTAGTAGTCAGGTATGGAGGTGCACACCTTTAATTCTAGCACTCAGGAGGTAGAGGCAGGTGAACTGCTACAAGTTTGAGGCCAGCCTGATCTACAAAATGAGTTCCAGGATAGTCAGTGCAGTTACACAGAAAAAAAAAATAAAACAGAGCAAAACAAAAAGCCAAAAAGAAATGATGTAATTAAAAATATTCTACCAAACTCAAATGTACATGCTTGCATACACACCCATGCCCACACATACTATAAGTGAAGGCATTTTCTATGTTATCAGAGCCCAAAACACTGTCTTCCAATAGTAGTTAGTGAAGTCCACACTGAATGAATAATTAGAATGCAAAAGGCATGCAAAATTAGCAATAGAGGAGAAATTAGCATTCTCAAACAGGAGCATACCCTTCACGAGTGTTTTGCATTATGAGAACTCATACAATATTAATTCAATATAATAAGATACTTGACATAATAAGTTAAGATAAGACAATGGTTAAAAGGGGCATGGTAGAGATGAAGAAAATTAACCCTATTAGTTATGCAACAAATCATATAGTTAGACACTGATACACTTGGCTGGAAGCCAAGTTTTAGTGGAACATCTTGAGATAATTATACTTGTGCACAGAAAAGAGAAAAAAAATAATGAACTAGAGAGATGATGGATAGTGAAGACAATTCTTTGGTGGTCTTAAAGTAAAGACTCTAAAAGGTGGAATAAAAAATATTCAGCGATATCATACACAAAAGTTGCCCAGAAATAAAAGAATCAGGCTGAAGGGGCATAGTATATATTGTAAAAAAAAAAAACGATTAAGAGCCTGGTGGTGGTGGCGCACACCTTCAATCTCAGCCCTTGGGAAGCAGAGGCAGGTGGATCTCTGTGAGTTCAAAGCCAGCCTGGTCTAC
>LOEQ01000281.1:508041-519215 GCA_001685075.1 Bramus lutescens
GAGGAGGGGAGGAGGTGGAAATTTTTAATAATAATAAAGAAAATGAAAAAAACACCCATACATATAAAGTAAAATATAAACGTCTTTACAAAATATAGCTGGGAATGGTGGCATATACCTCCAGTCCCAGCACTTGTGAGGCAAGAGACAGTGAGTTTGAGGCCAGCCTGCTCTAGGCCAGTCAGGGCTACACAGTGAGATCCTGTCTTAACACACACACACATACACACACACACACACACACACACATCATGGCTGGGCAGACAGCTCAGTCAACAAACTGGTTACATAAGCATGACTGGGTGCTATAACCCCAGAGCTGGGTGGGAAATGCAGATAAGAGGACCCCTGGAGCTTACTGATCACAGAGCCCAGATAATCAGTGAGAGATCCTATCTCAAAGATATGATGGAGAGCAACTGAGAAAGATACCAGCATCGACCTCTCGCCTCCCCACATGTGCCTACACTTGCACCCACACCCACACCTTGTAATCACAATCAAATACTTAGGAGTTTAACTATTGGGAAACAGATAGAAGAATGGGGAAAATGTCTCTAAACCAGACCATTTTTCTGATCACTGACCATTGGCTAGGACTCAAAGCTGTAGGGGTGAGGACAGAGTGGACTTTTGGCAGGAGGAGAGAGTAGCAAGCGGGTAGTGATGTTCTCTGATCTCAGAAATAGCAGGTGTTCTGATAGCTCATGCATCCAGGCTGAGCTAGCCCTCAGAGGCTCAGTGTGTATCTGAATTTCTCCAAGCAGTTGTTGTGGGTCGGAGAGAGCCATGGGAGTTCTCTGCTTTGGACTAGAAGGGGACAACAGCTTAGGAAAAGCACAGGTGTACTTTTCAGATTTCACAAGAACAAGACTTGGTTGTGTTGCCATGGAGAAAGGGAAGCAATGGTTCCTAGGGTCACAAGGGCTCCTGATCTAGAAGAGGAGGGCAGAGCACCTTGCTTTAGAACAGTGGTTCTTAATCTCCGAGTCATGACCTTCTGGGGGGGGTGTGAACAACCCTTTCATTAGGGGCTTCCTAAGACCACCAGAAAATACAGATATTTATATTATGATTTATAACAGTAGCAAAATTACATTTATGAAACAGCAACAAATAATTTTCTGGTTGGGAGTCACCATGACATGAGGAACTGTATTAAAGGGTTGTAGCATCAGAAAGGTCGAGAACCACTGAACTAGAGACATTCTGACAGAGGCCCAGGGTATTTAACCCCAACATAGATTCCTCATCTCACAGCCTATAAGATGTTCCTTGCTCATTCTTTTTTTTTTTAAGACAGGGTTTCTCTGTGTGATAGCCCAGACTGTCCAGGAACACACTCTGTAGACCAGGCTGGCCTCAAACCCACAGAGTTCCATGCTGAATACACTGTGTGAATATATGTTGCTGTGACTGATTTAATAAACAAGCTGAATGACCAATAGCTGAACAGGATAAAGTTAGGTGGGAAAGTCAAACTAAGAATGATGGGATGAGGAAGAGTGGAATTAGGCATCACCAGTCAGATGCAGAGGGAGCAGGAGATGAATGTGTCATGCTAATGAGGGTACTACCACATGGCAGAGAGTAAATAAGGAAAAACTTAAAATGTAAGAGCTATTTAGTAATAAGCCTGAGCTATTGGCTGAGCATGTATTATTAATATAAGTCTCTGTGTTGTAATTTGGAAGTGGCTGCTGCATAGGAAAACTTCACCTACAGATCTGTCTGCCTCTGTCTCTGCTGAGTGCTGGGATTAAAGGTGTGTGTCACCACCGCCTGTCATCCCTTGCTCATTCCTGAAGCACTGAATCAGTCTCCCATCTTTGCGATCTGTCTGTCCATCTGAGCCTAGCAGTCAAGGGTTAATCCTGACCAGGGTGTAGTGCCAGACATCTGTAATCCCAGCACTTGGGGACAGAGGCAGGAGGAGCAGGAAGAACAGGAGTTCAATGTCATGCTCCTTGTCTTAGTCTGTCCAAGACCAGCCTGGTCAACAGGAGACCCTGTCTCAAAACAAAAGCAGAAAAGAAACAACAGTGTGGATCCTGCAGTCAGACTGTGGCTCTCCTACTCGATACAGGCAAGGTCTTAGGTAATATCTGTCCATTTTGTTCCTTAGTTTATTTATTAATAGGTGAAAATCAGAACTCCTATCCAATGGATTGAAAACTTATCTGCCAAATGCTTAGAGTGGTCTCTGTCACCTGGTAATCTGTTCTGATGCTTTCCTGGCAAGTCTCCTCCTACCATGTGGAATGGTGGCCTGTCTACTCCAGCTTTGTGCCCACCAAGTCCCACTAGACTGTAGGAATTGGGTGTGCCTGTGCCTTCTGGGTAGCTTGATGGCTCTTCACACCCATTGTACACTCAACAACCTTCACAAAAGGTCACCAACGTGGGCCCAGCACATGTTGGGGACTCGAGGAAGAAGGCCTCCTGTGAATAGGACTAGACCAGATCTTTTCTCCATTAGGAAGACCAGCTACCATGATAATAAGCCTTCAAAACCACTTTGGTCACATGGTACCATGTGTTATTTAGCTGTGGAGAGCTTTTGACAGGCATGTCATACATTCCTGACCTGCTCCCCTCCTCCTTTCCTGCTGCCCAAATGCAGGATTTATTTGGGAGAAGTCAGGATGCTATTCAGCCTGTCCCCATGACACAGGGCTTCCTCGTGGGTATATTAAAAAGCAGTGCGACTCTCAGTGAGACTTCAGCATGAGCAGAATGCTGGCCTGGTGAGGCAGGGTCGCGTTGCTCCCAGAGAGTACACGGAGCTGCCTGACTTCTGAAGTTTTTCTCTGAGGTGAAAGACCAATTCCCAGGACCATGTGGAAACTGTGAAAAAAATAACCTGAGGTAATGGCCTCATGGTCTTGCTGCCCCACCCTTTATCTTGGATGTAATTAAACATACTGTATTGCTAAAAGCAATAGAAGAAACTCACCAATGAACCTAGGGAGAAAAAAATAGCTTTTTCTTAATTATCAGAGAAGCCTAAATGATAGTATTTTTGTCTTTGTTTATTAGGATCGTCCTACTCTTACGGGACCTGTTTGTCTCCTAGGAGATGGCTATGAGTGGAACACTAGTGACAGTGCCTTAATTCCCCAAGGATAATTTGAGTTGTTTCGTCTTTGAAAATCTCCTATTTTAGAACTAGGATCTTTATATCTTTTATGGGAACAGCCAATTAAAAAATCTATGAGATGCTTTGAGGTCAGGCAAACCAGGTAGCCAGGGAAAAGCATCCTTCTGTGTAATGACATTTCACTTGTATATTAATAAATAAAGTTTACCTGAAGTTCAGAATGTAAGACAGCCACACTGGTTAGCCTCACAGACCAGGCAGTGTGACACACACCTTTAATCCCAGTAACCATACTAGTTTGTCATAGAAACCAGGTGGTGCATGCCTTTAGTCAATTCCAGCCCTAGAGAGGATTATAAGATGGGAGGAGACAGCTTTCAGATACAGTCTCCTGAGATTCCTGGTGGCAGGATCACCATTTCAGACTGAGGTAGTGGTAAGAGCCAGTGGCTGACTGTTTTGCTTTTTGGATCTTCAGGTTGAACCCCAATTTTTATCTCAGTTTTTTTTAATTGTGCATCACTTCTGAGCTAGGGACTGTGCACAATACCAACCACAGCCTCAGACCTGGTGTGAGCTCTACCTGTGGGTTCTGAGTGCATGAATGAGTGGGGATCCTTCAATGGACAGTGAGAAGGCAGTCAGCCATTCATCTACTGGTTGTTGACCACTTGAGGGCTTGAAAACATATGAGGATGAGCCTGAGCATGGCCTTTGCAATGTCTGTATTTTCTTCAGTAAAGAATCAAAGGGCAAAAGGGAACTACTCAACAGGAAGTCTCTATTTTCTCTTTCAAAAGCTACTCTAATTATCTTCCCTAACCCAGCAGTGCCATAAATGTAGCATGCCACAGGACCTAGTTTTGGAATACACACACACACACACATACCTTGCATCACCGACATACAAACACATACACACAGATACACCTTATATCACACACACACAGACACACAAACACAGACTCACAGACACACCTTACATCACAGACATATACACACCCTTACATCAAGAATAGACACACACATACATGTACACACACACACACACACACACACACACACACACTGTTGCACCACAGAGACAGGACTGGTTTTTCTTTCCCTTTCTTTCTTTCCCTTTGGCAAGGTGTCACTCCATAGCTCGGGTGAGCCTTGAACTTGCAGGGATCCTTCTGCCCCAGCCTCCAGAGTGAAGTGATTATAGGTATGTACCACCATGCCTGGTTCTCAGAACTAATTTCTGCAATATAAAAAAAGCCACAGCAAAACTAAGTAAAATGTCCAAAACATAAGTGAAAATGGCAAAGGCCTGATCTGTCAGTATATGGGAAGCAAATTTATATGAAATCCAGTATATTGAGAGACTGTCTGCCTCTTTAAAATATGAGAAATGCAAATTAGAGCTATACTGAAGAATAATTTTCTTACCTAAAATACTGAGCACACAGGACTGGTGAGGATGTGGAGAAAGGGTACTCTCAGATGTATTTTTGACAGGAATATAAATTCTTGTTTCACTCTATAATTTCTCAGCTTAGAAACGATTACCATCCAGAAACTTTACAGCATTCCAATCTACCCACCTCTCTTCATTCTCAATAGTGTGTCCAGCCTGACATCCTGACTGTGAAAGGCATGGTGGTGGCAGTTTAGAGAAAGTTTTCAATTACAGATGACCACAAGCTGCCTTGAGGCAGGTGTGGCTCTCTTGTCTGAGCACAGCAGGGGAAGGACCTGTTCCTTAAGGGGCTGAAACCCCAGGGACCAAGCTCTCCCTCAGCCAGTGGCTACTACACGGAGACCTCACCACCCTCATCTTATTCGGAATGGTTTCTGCACACTGTTCAGAGCTGCAAATGGAAGGACTGAGACTCCAGGAAGTGGGGATGTGCAGCTGGCTTTGGGCAAAGGAACCACCGCAGGGAGGAGGAGAAGATGGAAAAACAGAGCTTGCTAGCCAGTAAATGACACACACCCAACTTAGGGCAGAGGAGCAAAGGCCTGCCCATGGCTAGGCTGTGATTGTGGGCACAGAAGAAATGACCTCTCCTCCCCAGGAGGAGGAAGACTGAAGGCGGATGGAGACAGACAATGGACAATCTCATCTCTGCTTCAATGGTAGTTGAGTGGAGGATGGGGTTCTCAGATGGCATTTACTGCCTCTGTCCTCTGAAATCGGTTCACAAACTAGGTGTCTTAGGTGTCTCTTGCTGTGAAGAGACACTGTGACCATGGCAACTCTTATAAAGGGAAATATTTAATTGAGGTGGTAGCTTATAGTTTCAGAGGTTTACTCTGTTATCATCATGGTAGAATTATGGCGGCATGCAGGCAGACATGGCACTAGAGAAGGAGCTGCTACATGTTGATATGCAGGCAACAGGAAGTAGACTGGTACACTGGGAGGTATCAGTCAAAGCCTGCCCCCACAGTGAGATACTTCAAGGCCACATTTCAGCCAAGCCACACCTCCTAATAGAGCCACTCCCTTTGAGGCCCATTTTTTCAAATCACCACACTAGGCTGTGTTATATAACAATAGCAAACAGCTTTTGAAGGTGTCCTGCCTTTAAGTTGGTTAGCCCAAAGCTCATCAAAAGTAAGAGCATCAGGGTAGGGCTGATTTTATCAGACCAAGGGCCTAACACAGATGCTATTCTGTTGGCTTGAAAGAGCACCGTATTTCTTTAACTGATAAATTTTATTATATGTATGAGTGTTTTTCCTACATGTGTGTGTGCACCATGTATATGCCTGGTACTCTTGGAGGCCAGAAGAGGGCATCTGATCTCTTGCAACTGGAGGTACAGACTGTTGTGAGCTGCTGTGTGGGTGCTGGGAACTGAGTAGTAAGTGTTCACAACTGATGTGCAATCTCTCTGGCCTCAAAGAACACAGTACCTCTGAAAGTGTGATTTGGGCTGCCCAGAACATCATTTTCATGCTGGTCGAAGGCCACCCCGGAATGATCACATTCTGTGATAGAAAAGCTTTCATGAAATTAGGGAAACTATTAGATCCCCCTTTTCCTTCCCTCCCCTCCATCCTACCCCTTCCACATCCTCTCCCATCCTTTCACTGAGTCCATCTGGGCAACGGGAGTTGTGACCTGACTGTGAACTATCCTGCACAGACTCATGTGTTTGAATGCTTGATCCCCAGTTATGGATCCTTTAGGAGGTGGCAGTCATTTACCCTGTTTACTGAGGTGGTCTTTGTAAGGTCATTTGACTGCAGGTTGGAGAATGTTCTCCATTGTGTGATATTGTGACATAATGAAACATATTTTATATTTTTGGTCTTCGTCTCTGGCTCCCAGCCAGAGCTCTTAAAACCCTGGCAACTTCCTAGATGATGAGAGACGAAGGCGCGTTCTCAGTTCTGATTGGTTTTTGTTTCTAGATCCTGAAATAGCTCCACAGTGAAAAAGGTAAAAAGTAAAAAAAGGAAGTGTGTTTTTCTATCATTGGTAATGAACCTCTTTCAACAACACCTGTTTATGTTAAAAAGATTTCTTTGGTAAGACCCTAAGGGGTGTGGGGGTTGGTGGCTACCCCACCCTGCACCCCCCTGTGATTAGAAGCTAGAGCTTTGATCCTGACTCCTGACTCAGGGAGTGGAAAGGGACTGAATCAATGAGAGCTGACTTAATTGCTAATGGTGATTCAATCAATTGTGTCTAGAATGAAGGCAGCGTGAACCCCAGAAGGCCAAGCAAGGATTGGATAGTTTCCAGGCTGGTAGGCAGTGGAGGTGTGGGGTGGGGAAGGTGGTGCTCCAGGAGGACACAACTATGCAGTTCCATCATGCGTCTGACCTCACGCATGTCTCCCACTTGACTGTCCTGAGTTGTGTCCCTTGTAGAGGTTGAGAGAGAAATAGGGGCAGGTTTGCTTGGGTTCTACTTGCTGTTCTAACAGTTAGTGGAACCTGAGGAGGGGATGATGGAAACCTACCAGTGCTGATGGTTGGTCAGGAATGGGAGGGTCAGACTTGATGGTCATCTGAATTCAAGGACAGTCTTGTGGAACCAAACCCTTAATCTATAGGATCTGGCAAAACCCACAGGTACAGAGTGCCAGCACTAAATCTAATCATGGGCCATGTGGTTGGTACCTGAAGAATTTCTTGGTGTGGAAGAGATGTAGACATTTGTGTGTTTAAAAAAATAATACAGCTTGGTATGGTGACAAACACCTATGATCCAGGAACTTGGGAGGCACAGGTAGAAGGATTGTGAGTTGGAGGCCAGACTGGGCTATGTAACAAGAAACTGACTCAATGCATAAGAAATAAACAAATAAGATTAAAATTAAAAAAGATAAAAAAAAAAGCACGGTCCACTGTTTTCAAACACGTTCCTTTGGAAAGCCTCAGCGAGGAGGCGGACAGTGGGGGTGTGGGGGTGTGAAATGGAGTCATTTGTGCTCAAATCCCACCCGCGGGGTGAAACTCAGTGATCTGTCTGGTTAGGAGAAATCAAGGTTAGCCACATGGCTGCCAAATCTCTGAACAGTCTACCGTTAATTGGATGATGGTGATGCTCTGTTAGAGCTAATCCAGAAACACACCCAGGCAGCCTTGATCTATCCGGCCACTTGTTTCACTCTTGTTCTGTCTCTCTGTTCTCAATTTGCAAATCAAGTGTCCTTGAAGTGACAGATCTTTCAGTTCTGTTCCTGCTGTCTTCAACCCTGTTCTCTTAAACCAGCCTCCCCTGCTCATTGCAACTCTAACTGTTCTAGATCCGAGTATTGGCGGCTGTCCTAGGGATGTCTGCACTGCTGCAGGCAGATGCCTGGTATGGACCACCAAAAGGAGGAATGATTGATTTTGTTCCTGGTTTCAGAGGGCCAGTCCCCATTCCAAACCCAGAGAGAGGGCTGCGGTAACAGCTGGGAAGTGCTTGCCCTGAAAGCGTGAGGTATTGGATCCCTAGAACCCACGTCTAAAACAAACACACCAACAAAGCCAGGTGTGTTGGTGCACACTTGTAATCCTAATGCTAGGAAGGCAGAGGGATGGGGCTTGCTGGATGGGCTGTGGAGTCTAATTAGTGCATTCCAGGCCAACAGGAGACCCCGACTCAAGCAAACAAACAAATCCAATGCAAACCAACACCAACAAGGTAGATGGCATTCCTCAGATAGTTGAGCTTGTCCTCTGGATTACACACACATACACACACACACACACACACCTGTATACACATGCCTGTATATATACACTCATACCTGTATACACATGCCTGTATATATACACACACACCTGTACACACACGCCTCTATATATACACACATACCTGTACACACACATGCCTGTATATATACACTCATACCTGTACACACATGCCTGTGTATATACACTCACACCTGTACACACACACCTGTATATATACATAGACACCTATACACATATACCCCTGTCCACACACATGCATGCACGTACACACACACACTCACACACACACACACACATACACCCAAAGCAACTAACAAGCACAGATCCGAAAGCTGGGCCTATGGTTGTATCAGGTGCTCAAGCACCTCTCTTCATCCCTTAGGCCTTCAATGTTTCATGTTCTCAGCTCCCCGCTGCTCGACTCTGCCCCGACGTGCTGGAAAGGTCACTTGGCTGGAAGACAGCTGCAGCCCCCTTGCCTCCTTCCTTCTGCATTCTGCACCACTTCTCCGTGTGCTCTAAGCTTCTGCTCCAATCTCAGCGGCTCTCAAAGACAGCCTTTGTTGGTTCCCTTCTCGGCTTCCTCTTTATTGCTTCTCCCACCCCTGACTCAGCCACTAATTCCAAATAAATCACCACCATTCCAATATTTATCTCCAGATCTGCTTCTGGGGAAGCATAAACTAAGACATAAATTAATCATCTTAATTAATTTTCAGCCTCCTTGGGCCGAAAGGTAATTAAATGTGTGTTTTCCCTCCCTTTCTGAAGGCCTTTGGAAACAGTGCTGAGCCATTCCCAGTTGGCTCTGCTGCCAAGTTGCAGACATGAGATGCTCAGGGCAGGCAAATGTCAGCCCCAGAGGGCACAGCCACAGCCGACAAAGCTATTTATTGCAGGAATTCTGGCTGTCAGTTCTGATCTCTGTTGACAATCAGAGGAATTCACTCGTTCTGCAAATATTTTCTGAGTTCTGAGTCTCTGCAAGAGGCCCAGACAGCACTGGCCAAATGAAAACAAATCCTGTGTGTCTTCTGTGAGATGTGGCTTTCAGATCACTCTATTAAAAACACTAATGGGTCTGTTCGGAATTAATGTTTGAATCACTGGTGAGCTGATGATGGCTATCAGATGGGGGGATGGTAATTGCCAGCTTTGGGGGTTTTCTTCTTTTCTTTTTTTTTTTTAATTTTCACACCAGGCAGGATTTATTTCTGATAAGAATAATGACTCAGTCCACTTTTTAAAGAGACAGTCACTTGATGTGGTGTGCACTCCAGCAGGGCTCAGAGGGGAAGTCACGCTGCAAATGGCTGGGCTTCCTGGGGTTTAGCTTTGGAAACAGAGCTAGGAAAGACAGCTAGTCTGGTGTGGTGGTACACACCTGTCATCTTTCACATCTCCTATAATCGCACTTCTCAGTGGTAAATAACTTTATCTTTTTTTCTTTTATTCTTCGAGTTTACATTACATTCTGGCCACAGTTTCCCCTCCCTTCACTCTTTCCAGTCCTCCCAACCTCCCCTCTCCTCCAGATCTACAGTTCCCTTAAAAAAAAATAAAAGATCAGGCCTCCCAGGGATATCAAATGAACAGGTATAACAAGTTACAGTAAGACTAGGCACCAACTCTCATATCAAGGCTGTATGAGGCAACCCAGTAGGAGGGAGGAAAAGGGTCCCTAGCTCAGGGAAAAGAGTCAGAGACATCCCTAACTCCCACTGTTAGGAGTCCTACAAGAACATCCAGCTACATAATTGTCTTCATTAGGGTTTCTATTGCTGTGAGGAGATACCATGATCACAGCAACTCTTATAAAGGAAAACATTTTAATCGGGTGGCCTAGTTTCAGAGGTTAAGTCCATTATCATCATGGTCAGACATGGAGGCAGACATGGTGCTGGAGAAGGAGTTGAGAGTGGGGAAGGAGCTACATCTTGATCCTACTGGTAGCAGGAAGTGGTCTGAGATATGAAGTGGCTTGAGCATATATGAGACCTCAAAGCCCACCTCCACAGTGATACACTTCTTAAACAAGGCTGAACCTACTCCAACATACCACACTTCCCAATAGCGCCACTTCCTATGAACTTATGGGGGCAATTACATTCAAACTACCACAACAACCATAAAGTATATGCAGAGGACATAGCTCAGACCCATACAGGGTCTGTGATGGTTGCTTCAAGCTCTGTGAGCCCCTAGAAGCCCTGCCTAGTTGAGTTTGTGGGCCATGTTCTTGTGGCACAGCTACAATCTTAGTACATGGGAAGCTGAAGCAGGAAAATGGGGAGATCAGGTACAGCCTGGGCTACACAAGGAGACCCTTTCTCCAACAAGCAAACGGACAGGGTGGGTGTGGTGGTCCACACTTGTCATCCTGGCACTTAGATGGCAGTAGCAGGAGTATCAGGAGTTCAAGATTGGGACTGGAGAGATGGCTCGGTGGCTCACTGCTTTTAAAGCAGACCTGGGTTTGTAGAAGACCTGCTCTTGTAGAAGAACGTGTGTGTTCCCAGTACCTACATGGTAGCTCACGAGTGCCTGTAATTCTAGTTTCAGGAGATCTGATGCCCTCTGCTAACATTCCCTGGCCCTGCATGCATGTGGTGCACATACATATACTCAGGTTCAGGTACACACACATACACATTAAATAAATGAATAAATGAATGAATTAATAAATAAAAGAGTTCAGGCTCATCACGGGCTATATATGGAGTTTGAGATCAGCTTATGATATATGAGACCCTATTCTAAAAACTTTTAAAAAAGGATAATAATAATAATAATAATAGAAGAAGGAAGAGGAGGGAGAGGAGGAAGAGGAAGAAGAGAGGAAGAAGAAGAAGGAAGAAGAAGAAGAAGAAGAAGAAGAAGAAGAAGAAGA
>LOEQ01000281.1:519228-530818 GCA_001685075.1 Bramus lutescens
GAAGAAGAAGAAGAAGAAGAAGAAGAAGAAGAAGAAGAAGAAGAAGAGACAATTGATGTTATTTGGAGGAAGCTCATGGACTCAGAGACAGGAGAGTTGAGCCTTGTGCTACTACTCAACCAAATGACCTTGGGGAGTCACTTGCACTCTGGGTCTCAGTTTCCTCATCTCTTAAATACAACTCAGTACTTGAAGGAATGATTTTAGATGGTCCCCAGGGCCATTCAGCATTCATAAACCTCTTTAAAAAGAGACAGACTCTGATCTCTGGTTTGATGTCATTTAACTCTGTGCAGCAATATCTCCCAACAGAGAGACCAGAGATTGGGGAATAGGAGTGGAGAAATAGGGTGCGGGGTAAAAGTAAACACTTAAGGGATGCAGAATTGAGGAAGATCCTGCTGGGATGGTCCTGTTGGTTCTTGGTGGTTAGGGGGATGGAGGGTTAGGGAGAGGCAAGTGGTGAAGGGTCCTTCTTTTTTTTTTGTCTTTGGCAGCTCTTAGGCCTGTCATGGTCCTCAAAGCTGAAGAAAGGTCAGAATTGTCCATAGAACTTTAATAAGGTAATTATTTAATAAAGTAAGTAATGATTTACTTTAGTATGTATGTGTGTCCATGTGCATGCACGTGTGTTTGTCAATGTGCATGTGTGTGTGTGTGTGTGTGTGTGTGTGTATACCTGTGGATGCAAGCACATCAGAGGTCAGAAGAGGATGTTATATTTCCTGGAGCAAGAGTTACAGGTGGCTGTGAGTTGTCTGACACAGGTGCTAGGAACTAGACTCAGGTCCTCAGGAAGAGCAGTATGTGCTCTTGATCGCTGATCTATTTCTTCAGCCCTTGAGAGCTTTTATTATTAATAATAGTAAACCACAAAGTCCTTCTGCTCTCTCTGATTTAATTGTTCTGGAGTGCACTGTAGATGTTATTTCTGAGATGATCCAACTGTGCAGTCGGCATGGCAAGTCATCAACTGAGCACCAGTGGCCCCTGACTTGCCTTTTCCAGTTCCTTTATGTGGTCTCCCCCTGCCTCACCTTCTCGTTTCCAAGTCCCCAGGTGAGCGGCAGGACCAGGCCAGAAGGACAAACCTTCTACAATCTAGCTAATTCTTTTGTTATTTGTGAGGTTTCATACAACTTGCCTTTTCCCCCTTATTAATATAATTCAGGCTACTTACAAAATTAACTTGAGAAATACTCAAAAGAAAAAAAAACATTTCAAAGTGTCAGGTAAGTCAACTATTCAAAGGCAACCCTCTGTGGACACCACTAACCAGCTAGTCTAATTTTTGTAGATAGCACTTGAGAACAGTGCTCTACTGTATACTGTATTAGTATGTGGCAATTTTAATAGCTGGAAGGCCAACTCTAGTTAACTTTCTGTTTCTATAATTTATTTTTTTGAGATGTGTCTTGGAACTGCCTATATGGGTGAGGCTGGTCTTGAACTCAATGATATTCACTTGCCTCTGCCTCCCAAGTGCTTGGATTAAAAGCACATGTCTCTATGTCTGGCCATAAATAAAGTTTTATTGAAACACAGGGATGCTTTCTGCTATCTATTGTCTCTAACTGCTTTTACACTTCAGGGGTAAAGATGAGGGACTGCATCAGAAATCACCTGGCTTCCCAAGCACTGACTATTAAACAAAAAGATCTTATCATTCCCTGGTATATACCATTCTGTAATCGCTTTTCTTCCATTTTACTTTCCATGGACTTTTTTCCTGTAATTACTTCACAAGCATCATTTCTAATAACAGGTTTCATTGCACATAAACGGGTCAGATGGTGGTGTAGTTTTTCTCTTATTGTAAGACATTTATCTATTTTTACCACCTTTTTATTTAACCCTTAAAATGCTCCAGGGAGTATGTTTAGATATACCCCCCCCTCTCTCTCCCTCTCCCTCCCTCTCCCTCTTCCCCTCCTTCTATCTCCTCTACTTCTCCTTTTCACTTTCTCTCTCTATACTCTTTCACTGAGCTATAGCCTTACCCCTTGTATTCCTCATGCTTTCTTTAAGATGCTGTCCAGATTGTTCAGCCAGTGGGTAGCAGGTAGCAGTGAGCAGGTAGGAGCATATAAACACTCTTGATACAGAAGACAAAATCCTTTACTCTAAGACTGGATAGCAACTTATACCTTATGTCTTTGATGATACTGTGGAGAATCCTTTACACGTTTGCTAGAATTGAACATTGTCATTTTAAACATTTTCTTATTTCAGAGAGGCAAACAACCATTATTACTTTAATTTGCATTTCTTATCTTTCAACGGGAACCAAGCTTGTCACTAAATGGCTGCTTTTCTTCTGCATGCTGGCTGTCTCCTCCTTGCTTGACCTCCTTTTTTCCAGGACCCAGGGGAAGATGCTGGCCTGTCTCTTACCTTAGCTTGGAGCAAGGCTCCTGCTTCTGCTCGGTTCTTTTCCACATCTCTCTCCCACTGAATTCTGATGGTCTCAAGGATATCATCCAGACCAGTGCCTGTAGGAACATCTGTTTGCTCCAGTTCAGACCCTGCCAGCTGTTTGTACAGAACCTTCACATCCTGAAAGCAACAGCAGACAGCTTAGGTAAGCTCCGTGGATGGGGGTTGGGGGGGGAGAACAGATGTGAATTCCAGCCAGCAGCAGCTGGCTCTGTGGCTCTGTGGGCACTACTCTACCTCTATCTGTCTGTCTGTCTGTCTGTCTGTCTGTCTGTCTGTCTGTCTGTCTGTCTGTCTGTCTGTCTATCTATCTATCTATCTATCTGTCTTATATCTATGTGTCTATCTATGTATTATCTATATATCTGTGTATCTGTGTACTATCTATGTTTGTTTATTTTGCACCATGCATGGGCATCACAGAGACTGGCAAAGTCCCAGATTTCCTAGGTGTAGATATCATTTTTTTTCAAGGACATATCTCTTAGATCTTTGCAAGCCCATCCCCATGCC
Source organism: Bramus lutescens (assembly GCA_001685075.1). Lineage (NCBI taxonomy): Eukaryota > Metazoa > Chordata > Mammalia > Rodentia > Cricetidae > Bramus > Bramus lutescens. Next base: position 522,178 of record LOEQ01000281.1, read on the forward strand.
CAAAGCAAAAAACTAAATAAACACATAATCAAAAGTAAGCATATAGTATAGTAACATATAGTAAGTAACTCTAGCAAATGGAAGTTTGGCACAAAGTCAGGACACACTAAAGGAGATTAAAGCTAACTCTGAAGCCTAAGGGGTTACTGCTGGAGCATGGTCTTCAGGAACTGATTCAGGAGCAGGAAGGAGTGGGCTGATAGTCACTGTCTGCTTCAGGCTGGGACTATCAGGAGGAACTTCTCAGTGTGCACATGGTTCAGTGAGGTATGATGCTCAGCTTGAAGCAACCTGGACCATGAGTCAGAGAGTGGTGTGCCTGCGGTAGCTTAGTGCTTCCTGCAGGTAATGAGACCATATCCCCGCTGGAGATGCCCTCTGGTCCTGTCCCTTAAAGACACAGCCTTCTTTTGTTAATGAGTGTGTGGGAACTATAGTGTGGGTCTATTTTGAGAATTATTCAGTTTAGCCTGCTTATACAGTTGTTAGAAAAAGTATCAGAAACAGAACACTTTAGGGAGAACCCCCTCCCAGGTCCAAGCAGTTCTAACAGCCACTTCAGCTGATGACTGTCACTTCCACTTACGAGTACCCTGGTACTTGAAGACGTTTGACTTTGAGACTTTTATAGGGGGTGATCTGACCCATGACAAAGACCTTAAAGTCCTTTACTAGCTTTTTCCTATAGGCCTGGGTGAGCAAAGACGAGTACCCGGTACCTGTGTTGGGGGGTTACAACCTCACAGGTGAGTGCCTTTCTTTGGGAGGGGACAGCCTAGCACCCCCAGCCCCAACCTACCTCTTCATAGCTCCTTGTCAGAAAGCCCAGTTCTTCTTTCAGGCTTTCTATTTGATGCTCCAGATCCGTCTTTGTCAAATTAGCTTCATCAATGACTTTGTACAGGGAGCTTATTTCCTCTTCTGCTGCTTTCCGGAACGGCTGTTCATTTTCATATCTGTAGACAAAGGGACTTAATCAGTGTGGCTGGAGAGCCTCCAGAGGGGAAACAAACCGGATTGTGGATATTACCCAAGGGCCCACATGTGATAGGCAGTGAATGCTGAAAGCTAGTGTTCCAGGAGCTTTGGGGGCACTGTTGCTGAGTAATAACACATTAGCAGACAGCTTTGTAAGGCCTTTGGAGCCTGGTACTCTCGGGAGTTTTCATCACAGAAAGACAATACCACGTCTTTGCCACTATACTGAGCAGTTCTCCTCCTCATCCAAGGATCGTTTACCATTGTTGAAGACCTGCTAAGTATCAGGCTAAAGATTGAGAAATGAACAATACACTGCAATTCTTGACAGTGGTTGCAAACTCAAGTAGGCAGTGTGAAGGAGGAACCATGGCAAGCAGAGAGGGAGCGATGCCACCTATCAGAGTCCATACTTCATTTAACCTACAGGGGGCGCTGCTGCCCAGCTCCGCCCATATCGTTGTATAGCAACGAGGTTCTGCCTTGGCCCAACTCTCTTCTGGGAAAGGAAGAAGCGTGGATTTATCTATCCAGAGATTTCAATGATAGAGAGATCAATAGTAGAATACTTTCCTTGTTTGTGAGGTCTGAGTTGAATACCCACATTACAAACAAACACAACCAACCAAACAAACGAAGAAAGCAACAAAAAGCAAACGGCTTTTAAAGTAATGAGTGTGTGTGTGTGTGTGTGTGTGTGTGTACCCACTTATATCAAAACTGTCCATGTTGAGTTTCAACCCTCAGGTTTTCCTTCTAAACACCACCTGACGTCTTTGCTGATTTCTCCGGTGCCCTTTTCACTTGCTGTGGTTGCACCATTCAGCTGAATTTCCTGGCTTGCCTCTGTACAATCATAGGAGGGCAAAACCCCCTATTTCTATTCCAGGAAATGCCTTCAGGTTTAGAGTTATACAGTCTTCACTTAAAGATATGTGCGGTGGTGGTGGGGTAGGGCACTAGGGATTGAGCACGCCCAGCAAGCACAGTTCCCTGAACTGCATCTCCAATCCCTGTAATGGATTTTAATATTCAAGATTCTCAGGGACAGTCCTTTGAAGACATTTGGGACAGGCGATTTTGTTGGCGCCTTTACTTGTATGTTCGAGTGCTGGGGAACTCATTCCCTCTCAAGGCCAATGGTCCATTCGTGGAAAGCTCTGATCATTATTTATTTCTTCGTATAAAAGCTTAAGCCTCTAGTCCTAGAAAAAGGTGAGCGGTGGCGCACGCCTTTAGTGCCAGCACTCGGGAGGCAGAGGCAGGTGGATCTTTGTAAGTTCGAGGCCAGCCTGGTCTGCAAGAACTAGTTCCAGGACAGACTCCAGAGAAACCCTGTCTTGAAAAACCAGAAAAAAAAATGGTGAGTTTGATCCTGGAAATACCCAAAGTCATTCACTACTTTGGTAATCTTACAAAGTGTGCAGGGTGAGGGTTCTGTTCTGCTCAGCCGAGTGAAATCCCATCTCAAAATAAACCAAGCATGGTGAGATCATTCCTGTAGTCATGACAATTGGAAGCTGGAGGTAGAAGGATCAATAGTTCAAGGTCATCATTAGCTATATAGTGAGTTCATTATCTTAAACAACAACAAAACAAAACAGAAACTAAAGGAACCAAACCAAATCAAAAAAGGGTTGGGAAGATGGCTCAGTATGTGAAGATGCTTGCTGCCAAACCGGACTTCCGAAATTCAGTTCCTAGAAAGTTCATGGCGGAAGGAGAGAAGCAACTCTCACATGTTGTATTCTGACTTCCACAAGTGTGCCAGGGCAAATGTATACACACACACACACATACACACACCACATACACCCCACATACACCACTAACAATAAATAATTTTTCTTTTAAAGACCCTTTTCTAAAGCAAGTGATACTGGGCACAAACTGGTGTCCCCTCTGGGGCCCCATTATCTGCAATGGCCTGCAGTGGGGGTGGGCAGGGAGGGCCCCTTGTTGCAGAGCCTTACCTCTCTTTAAAGTCATTGGCCCCGGCTTGAAGCGTTTCCATCTGTAGCATGAGTCGGGCATTTTCCAAGACAGCCTCTCCCACCTGGAACAGAGAAGAGGGAGGTTAGCAGGGGCTGGTGTGGGGCACAGAGCTCTGGAGAACTCGCTGAGCTTCGTAAGAGCTGATCTTTTCAGGATGAGTCTCCCTCTCCAAAGACAAGGAGGAGGAGATAAGAAGGCATAGATCTGGGTGTCCTTTAGAGTGAGATTTAGAGTAAGATTTTTGGGATAAAATGGCGATTCAAAAGCAGATGAGTTCACAGCCTCTGCCACAGCCTGGAGCTCTCAATTCATCCTGGAAAATGCTCTGGCTCCTTCACTGAAGTCTCACTGGTTTTGTATAGCAGATGTGTGTGTGTGTGTGTGTGTGTGTACATGCATGTGTATATATGGTTTCAAAGCTATTTTTAGGAATGGTTGTTAATGGGGCTGGAGAGATAGCTCTGCAATTAAGGGCACTGGCCTCTCTTCCAGAGGGCCAGAGTCTGATTTCTAGCACCCACATAGTGAGTAACAACGGTCTGACATTTTCTGGCCTCTGTGAGCACCAGACAGGCATGCGGTACACAGACATACATGCAGGTAAAACACCTATACACCCCCAAAATAATAAAAACAAATGAAAATAATATGCACTTATTTTTGAGACAGGATTTTGCTGTGTAGTGCAGGCTGGCCTCAAGTTCACCATCTCCATCCCACTAGTCCTGGGATTGCAGTTATGCCCCACCACACCTAGCCAAGAATTTTTCATTTTTAGCTGGCAATAGTTGCATATTTATAGAGGTTTTAATATATGCTTTACACTGCGGTGTGATTATATCAAGCTAATTAGCATGCTCAGCATCACTGATCATCAGGGGAATGCAAATTAAAACCACAGCAAGATATCACCTCCTACCAGTAAGGGGCACGCCATCAAGATGGATGATAACAAGCTCTGGCAAGGATGTGGAGCGACTGCGCATCATTGAGCCAAGGTGAATTAACGCAGCCGCTACAGAAAGCAACGTGGAGGTTCCTCCAAAAGCAAACAAAACCATAAAAACAACAACAACAACAGCAGACCTCAGGAAACTAAAAATCGAAGTGACTACCCTACGGTTTAGCTAAATATATCCGACTGGGCTTATAGAGTTCATTTATACCCCCTGCTTCTAGTTCTTTATTGAGTAGGAGGTGAAAGATAGAAAAAAAGTTAGAAGATGAGAAATACATGGCAGGGAGATGGTCTACTTTATTTATTTGTCTTCTTTATTTACTTGCCAGTGTACTCAAGGACCAGGCTCAAGAAGAGAAAATTTGGTCTTTGCTAGTGGGAAATTCAGTGAAATGAAACTAAATTAGATGGTCATACTGGGACAAGGGAGTGTAGGCATTGCTTCTCCCACAGCTGGAACTTGATGAACTGGAGAGGAGTGCTGGTATTTAAGAGTCTCGGTGGCTCTTCCAAAGGACCTGAGTTCTGTTTCCAAAAGTCCAGTGTCTCACAACCGCCTCTAACTCCAACTCCAGGGTCTCTAATGCCCTCTTCTGGCCTCCTTGGGCACCTGAACCCACGTGGGGCAAGCACACACATACACACATCAAAATCTTTAAAAAAGGAGACTTTCTTTCCTTAGCCCACCTTCTCTTCTCCCTCTGTTTTAAGGTGCCCCACCCCCCTCCAGAGTCAGCTTCTTGTTTATTGCTGTGTCTCCAAGGCAGGCCTAGGCTTATACATTTTTTTTCCTTCAGTACTGAAGATTGAACGCAGGGTCTTATGCATGTTAGGCAAACACTCTACCACTCTCCAGCTCGCTTGGTACATTTTATTTCAAAATGGAATTCCCTAAGTTGTACAGGCTGTCCCTGAATTCATCCTGTAGCCCAGGAAGGCCTTGATGTTGCAGCTCTCCTACCTCTGCATCCTGAGTAGCCAGGATCACAGGTCTTTGATGGTAGGCTGACTTTTAATTTTGTGAGACAGTGGCCACAAAAGCACACAGTCCAGACTGGCCTGGAACTCCCCAGGAGACCAGGCTGGCACTGAACTTTCTGCAGTACCCCCGGCCTCTGCCTGAGTGCTGGCATTACAGGCATGTACCACCATGTCCAGGCTAATTGATATGCTTAAAAACTTGTTGAATGGATGCGTGAGCAAATGAATGATGTGATCATGGGTGGGTGACAGTTCTCAGTCATTCCCTGGCTCTGATTTGAAGGAAGTTTCCAAATGTTCCTGGGATTTCTTTTCATGTTGGTTCTTAGGTTCAAGTTTGTGTCATCAGCTCAGTGGCAAGCATTTTATGCACTGAGCCAGCTCATTGGCTTTTTCCTTCTGTCTTGGGACTAGGTCTCATGATGCTGCCTAGGCTTGTCTTGAACTCACTGTACAGCTCAAACGGGTCTTGAACTTTTAATTTGTCTTATTTAGTGTTTCTAAGGTTTGCCTATGGAGACTAGACAATTGACAATAAAAAGTCTTAAACAGGTTTCTTGAATATTTTTTGTATAATAAAGTTTATTTAAAAAGGAAGAGTATTTGTGTGTGTCAATATGTGCATGTGTGAATTGTGTGTGTTTGTGTATTTGAGTGTGTGCATGTGTGTGTATTTTTGTGTGTGTGTTCATGCTTGTGTGTGTGTGCATGAGTGTGTGCATGTGTGGGTGTATGTGTGTGTAGAAGGTGGGATACAGTTCTGCAAAAGCAGAAAGAAGGTGGAACCATGACCCCTTCAAGTCTTCCCAGACAGACCCGACACTGGGCTTCAGATAGACAAACTTGTGATCCCCCAAGCTTTTCTTTACTTTGCTATAACACTATGGGACACATGGCTTTGTGACATTTCCCATCTATTACAAATTCCTGATATTAATTAATACAAAGATGCTCAAGGCCATGCCCAAAGACACCAGGTAGAAAGACAGACATCTCAAAGGTGTGACAAGAAGGCTGGTGACCTTGTTTTTGTTCCTTGATGGCCTTTGAGTTTTCATTCTGGGCTGAGAACAGGAGTAATTCGGATGCTGCCTGCTGGCCTATATGGTAGCTGTACCCAACTCTCTGTCCTTGGAGGCTGTGTGGGCCCAGAGCTGCAGGAGTCTGGAGGCTTTCCTGCTTTTTGCTGTTGTTTAGTAACAATCAAGGGTTTATTCCACCCTCAAGTGGAGGCTAATTATAGGGTCTGGCTTGCCAAAGTACAGCCTGCTGGCCCTGCTTTCCCACTCCCTTCCCAGACAGAGATCCTAAAATAAACTAAGTCTCCACTCTCACCACAGAGGGCCCTGCAGTATCCATCACAGACTTCCCAACCTCCATCTCTGGGGTTGGGGGTTCCTTAGCCTCTCCAGCTTGGGAAAAAAAAAATGAAAGGCCAGTTATGTGGTATGAGGAGGGCTTGAACCTTCGCTGAGGTTTAGTACAGACTTAACCTGGTACGGTGGCCCAGAGGGGTCCCGAACAAAGGCAAAAATGGAGCCTGTAAGGGAAAACCTTCAGAAAAACTTCCCAGAGCTGAAGAAGGGAGGCAAAGGGGAAGGAAAGCTGTGTTTGTTGACTGCCTAAGCGTGTGCCCTGCAATGTGCCTGAGCTGGCTTTTCCTGACTGTGAGAGCGAAGCAATAAATATTTCAGAAGTTCTGGGAGGTAGTTGTTAAACACACCATCACAAAAAGCTAAATTATGTGAGCTTACACTTGAGTAATTTAAAAACAAAGGCAACACATACTCAGAATAAAAAGGCAGCAGCCCCCGCCAATGTTATACTGAATGTTACATCTGATTTTGACTGGGTCTGGATGGTGGAAATGCTGCATTGTGTATCCCAAATCTCTTTCCAGCCCTGCACTCAGTGAGATGCTGATAGCTTGATACTGGTCAAGGTCAGGGTATTTAAACCAGGGGAATTGGCAAAACCCTATAAACCCCAGGATTTATTTGCAGGGCGACAATTGTTCACACTGACGATGCCCCACCTTGACATCAATACTGAATATTCCCAACTTCATTAAATGCTTGTGGCACCCATTTAAAGCTCTTAACACATTTAATTCATCAACGAGAAAAAGAGTGCTCAGAGAGTTGAAGTCCGAAATCACATAGCTGGAATGTAGCAGAGTCAGAATGCCACCCTAGGTCAGCATGATTCAGAAGTGTGTGTGTGTGTGTGTGTGTGTGTGTGTATGTTATACACTAACAGACTTATCAGATGGCTTTCTCCCTTGTTCCTGCCTTGCAGACAGCCAGGACATCTGGTTTCTTTTTGGGTTGCATCATGAAGATAATGAGGTCTCTTTTTTCACAGAGTCTGAGATCGCTAGGCCAACCCCACTGACTCAATCATCTTATTTCACCCCCTGCCCCACCCTGCCTCTAGCCTTCCTGCCAGATCTCCACGAGTGGATAAGGTCTGGGGGAAGAGCTACGTACCCACAGATCTTTTCTGCCGAGTATTTTCCCTGGAGAAGAAAGAGCATGTCTATTTTAAGTGACGAGAGATGTACATTAATTATTTGGTCCTCACTGATTTATGGCTGAAGAGGATGCAAATTAGCTTCTCTGATTGACTTTCTTTCTGGGGGGGGGAGGCAATGAAAATACCAACTATTACGGTGTACACCCATTGGCAGATGCTGTGTCCACAAGCAGAGCTACCCATGACCCTGGAGCCATGTGGCCCTGCATTCTAGGAGGAAGCTAGAAATGAATGAATAGTGGTCCTTAGAAGTAACACTGAACGGTAGCAGGCTGGCAGTTTGCTACAGGGAGTGCTGGGAGGGCCACCAATGGGGCATCCTCTTCTCCTCTTCTCCCTCTGACCTGAAATGGCACTATCACAGCTATGTTGGAATTCTAGGTCCCCTGCTAAAAGACTGCATGTGATGATTTGAATATATAATGTCCCCCGCAGATTTAAGTGTTATAGCCTTGGTCCTTGGCTGGTGGCACTATTTTGGAAGGTATTAGAAATTTAAGGAGGTGGGCTGGAGAAATGGCTCAGCCGTTAAGAGCACTGACTGTTCTTCCATAGGACCCGGGTTCAATTTCCTGCAACCACATGGCAGCTTACAACTGTCTGAAAATTCAGTTCCAGGGAATCTGACACCTTCACACCAATGCACATAAAATAAAGAAAAATCAATCATAAAAATTTAAGGAGGTCAGAGCCTAGTTAGGGGAAGTAGTTCCCAGGGGCATGTTCTTGGTGCAGTATCTTACCCTTGTCTCTGCTTCCTGGCTGTCTTTCCCTTCGATCATTATGTTCTGCCTTACGACAGCCCAGACACAGAAAAACTGGCCGACTGGACCAGAAGTCCTCAAACTGTGTCCGCAAAAGAAACATTTCTCCCATTTAACTTGTTTATTCAGGTATTTTGTTACAGCAACTCAAGCCTGACTAACCGGCCCAATCAGAGCTCAGTGTGACTGACTGTGGGATTGGTAGTCCTGAGGGAAAGGGACTGGGGACCTGTAAGTACTGATGGAGGGAGAAACAAGAGGCCCTTTCAGAGGGGACATCATGGATGAGTTCCAGGGATGGGCAGTGAGAGACTGTGGTGGGTTATGGAGTAAGGCCAAGGGGCCGATTGATGCAGAATGGAGGAAGTAGGGATGGCTGTTGAGGGAGTAGCTGCTGTTGAGGGAGGAGCTGCTGTTGAGGGAGGAGCGG
>LOEQ01000281.1:531076-548543 GCA_001685075.1 Bramus lutescens
TGCTGGACAGGGGCTTACACACACACACACACACACACACACACACACACCTACCTTTGAGAATCAGTGTTTTGTAGAGCACTGCCTCCCGCAAACCCTTGTTCTTGTTCACATGGTAGCCTGGGGCACTTGGGATACCTCACAGCCCTGACTGTCTAGTAAATCCTACTCTAATGTTTATTTTATACACGGCTTTCCCGTATAGCTTTATTCTTGCCTTTGTCTCTTCTGCGTATGATTATTGGTTATCCGACAGCAGGCTCTGTGCATGTTGTTGGACAACGAGCAGCTACTGTGGGATATGAGGTTTAAAAGGCAAACAAAGGCCACCTATGGAAGGAGGGCCTCAGAGACAATGGGAAGGGCTGGGAATTTCCTGGGAAGTCACAAGAAGATTTTGAGCATGGTATTGATGTGATCTGGGAAGGGAAGATTGTAGGAGCTAGAGAGGATGTGGAGGACCGGAGGAGGCTCTTGTGGTCGTATAAGTGATTTTTCTTCCTAGTGACGAATGATGGTGGCATTGACAAGGTTGATTGTGAGGGCTGAAGAGAAGAGCGGACATGGTAGACACTTCTTCATGATGGAGTAGTCTTTTTAGACTGGGTTACTGAAAGCCTGGGGTGAATGTCGCTGACACTGCTCCTCTTCCCCATCATCAGCGTGTTTGAACCACTCCGTCCCCATTCAGTATACGTAGCCTGTAGTTGATGACACACTCTCTCACTTGTATGGTGCAGGAGGTCCTTCTGTCTATGTGTTGCTTTCATTGGTTAATAAAGAGCTGCTTTGGGCCTATATCAGAGCTATAGAGGAACAGAGCTAGGCAGGGAAAACTAAACGGAATGCTGGGAAGAAGAGGCAGAGAGAGAAGCCATGGATCCTCCGCCTGAGACAGACACCTATTAGAATCTTGCCGGTAAGCCACAGCCATGTGGCAATACACAGATTAATGGAGATGGGTCAAATAAGATATAAGAGTTAGCCAATAAGAAGCTAGAGCTAATGGGCCAAGCAGTGAATTAATTAATACAGTTTCTGTGTGGTTATTTTGGTTCTGGGCAGCCGAGACAAACAAACGGCCTCCTCCTACACTCATATACCTAGCTCTTCTCCTCACCATAGAGCAGATAACACTGAGATCTGGTTTCCTCCTCCACAGTAAGACTTCCTTTCTGGGTCAGTTATAAGAACTGAATGACTCAATATGTGGCGAACACTCAGCAGCCGGCCTGGCACGGGGGTGGGGGAGTATTCCACACCTGGCGGCCGTTATTATCATTGTCATTTGTTTTTTGTACAAAGCAACTGTTTAGTGAGTGTTGGATGAATTAGACTGGTGTGTGCATTTAGCCATTGCTCTCACTCCATCTGTTCTTCTAAGCCCCTCCTCCCCCTCCCTGCTTTTCTGTGCCGGGGGTTGAACCCAGGGTCTTGTACATGCCAGGCATTCACTCTACTGCTGAGCTACACTCTGGGCCCTTACTTTTGTCTTTTTTGAGTGTGCAGGCAATTGAATGAAGACTTCCATCTAGTGGCTTGATATATTTTTTCTTAAAGTTTCTACTATCTATGGCCTTTGGAGAAACCCTAGTCTTGCTCAGTCTGATGTTCTGAGTGTTATTTCTTCTTGTTGTTCCTACACTGGGGACATAGTTATTGAAATAAATGGGGCTGCTGGTGACAGTGAGGGACTGAACCATGACTGTGTTTCTTAAAAAGACAAAGACAAGCAGCATTTTAAAACAGGCCCTCATGTGAGCCCAACAGTGCCATTAATACTTTATTTAGAGTTAAAGACATTGGCATCCCAGCAGCCAGAACTGCAGGCTTAAGGAGGAGCTGGGCGAGAATGGACTCCTGGGAAATTAACTCAGTTGGCACGGTGATGTGAGATTCCCTTGGAAACATCTTCACTTTGATTTGACTTCATGTAAGGGTGGATGCTCAGCATGACTTGATTCTAACAAATGAACAAGAAGTCAGAGTCTGTCCCTAGCACCCTGGCCACCCTTCTCTTCTGTCATGTTGAAGACATCCATCTTGCCAAACCCCCTCTCACATATGTCACCAAGGACGTGCTTTTGCTCCTTGGTTTCTATGACACCATTCTCCTTCCCTTCCTACGATGTGGATTAATTTCCCTTTGTCAGAGCTCTAAAAGCAGCCAGTTCTCAGAGTTGGGTCTGGGGCTTCTCATTTGTAAGTGATCTCATCCATCCACAGGGATTTATATGACATGAAATTGTGTGCACTACTGGTGTTCACAGTTATTTTATTTACTTATTTTATTTTACTTTTGAGATAGGATCTCACTGTATAGAGCAGGCTGGCCTCACAGAGATTTACCTGCCTCTGCCTCTTGAGTACTGGGATTAAAGGTGACATCATGCCTGGCTGACTTCCACACTTGTATCTTTAGTTCTGAAATTCCCCTTCAAGTCCAGCCACACAACCCACTTTCTCCTTATGTGACAGTTGTACAGACACCTCAAACTTAACCTCTCGTCTCCCACATCCAATCCAACATTGAGTTTGGTCTTTTCTACCTCTGTGCCGCCTCTCCGACCAAGCTGTCTGTCTGTCCCCATGTCTGCTGTGCCATCTCACTATCATGCCACCCTAGGTGATCTTACCTAGTATTTGCTTCTTCAATGTACTTTTATTTTGATGGTGGGGGGAGGCAGTTGGGACTGAATACAGGCAAGTTGTCTAGTACTGAGCTATACCTTAAACTTTCTTCCAATGTAGTCTGCGTTCTGCTTTCAGAGAGCTCGTAAAACCCCCCAAATGAGATCCTGCCACCCTAACCTGACTGAATCAAATTCTTCAGAGGCGCCTCTTGTATTAATGCCATGGTTAGGGTTACTATTGCTGGGATGAAACACCATGACCAAAAGCAACATGGGGAGGAAAGGGTTTATTTCACTCCCAGTTCCATATAACAGTACATCACCGAAAGCAGTGAGGGCAGGAAGTCAAGCAGGGCAGGAACCTGGAGGCAGGATGTCATGGAGGGGTGCTGTTTACTGGCTTGCTCACATGGCTTGCTTAGCCTGATGTCTTTTAGAACCTAGGAGCACCAAGCCAACGTGGCCCTTCTTCTGGACCCTTCCACATTAATCACTAAATAAGGAAATGCCCTACAGGCTTTCCTACAGCCCAATATTATGGAGGTGTTTTCTCAAGGCTCCTTCTTCTCCAGTGACTAGCTTGTGTCAAGTTGACATAAACCTAGCCAAAACAACTCAGAATAAAGATTGAGCCTAAAACAGCGGCCGTCAATGCCCTACATGCTTGTCTGTGCTCTAGTTCTTCACAAGTTCAGTCACTCTGGATCTGGTTGTTCTGGCTCACACTGGTCTGTCGTCCTTCTGGATCACACTGGACTGCCTCACTGCCTCTGCCTGGAAGTCTCCTCATCCTGACTACCTCACCGCGGGTAGAACTTCCTCTTCTCTGCCCATCTCTGCCTAGCTGGCTTTTCCCAAATCATTTACAATGGATGGTGATGACTACCAAGGTTTTGTTTAGAGATAAAATCTTATTACGTAGCCCAGGCTGGCCTAGAACACACATGCTCCCTACCTCAGCTGGCAGAATGCTGGGATTACTGGTGTGCTCTTAATGGTTCTTGATTGCTGATTGACTAGGGAAAGCCCCATTACTGGCTGTGTGGGGTCTGGTACAGTAGATATAAGCTGAACTGACAAGCCGCCATACTCTTGTGGAGAACCAAAACTAGGTAAGACTTGCTTCCTAGACCCTGAAACGTCAGAGACGCCACTTGAGTCCAACCTGAGAATCACTCTCTTCATTTTCTCATTTGGATAGCTCCAAAGAAATCTGGTTCGAGCACTGTCAAGTCTCAGTGACCTTGGGGACTCCTCTGACCTTGGGGACTCTGTTGGGTAGCCAGATGAATCCCCTCTTACTGCTCACTTCCACGACCTCCTTCCGCTTGACCAGTGGTTGTCAACCTTCCTAATGCTGCAACCCTTTAATACAGTTCCTCATGAGGTGGTGACTCACAACCATAAAATTGTCTTTGTTTCCACTTCATAACTGTATTTTGCTGTTATGACTCAAAATGTAAACATCTGATATGCAGAACATGTGGCCCCTGTGAAAGTCATAGGTGACCCACAGGTTGGAAAGCCCTACCCTATTCTGAGGTGTGCCCCTGATAAACTCTCCCTCCTTGCTGTCCAAGGCCCCTTATAATCTGACCTTGCTTATCTCCAGCTTTACCTCTTATCAGGGGCGGAACTATTTTTTGGCTAGCTCATCTAGATTCCAGCTCTGGCCTCATTCTATCCTTAGCGATGTCATGGACAAACCTTACCCAGCCCTGCCTCCATACTTCCTTTTGCTATGTCAGCTCCTATCCATCCCTCAAAGCCCAGTCCAGGCTGCCCTGGGCATCTCCACAGTGGTCATGATGTCTTGTATTCCCATCTTTTCCTGTCTTTTTTCCCCCACCACTGGCCTTTGCATCCCTCTACCAGTGACTGTCCCTCATTCCTGCTTCAGCATCCAGTTCAGTACTGAGGTGACAGCCTTGGGCTTTCTCACCTGGCTCTTTTGTTCTCACCAACAACGATTTTAAAAAGCAAACATATATATTATAGAAGATGTCAAATGTATAATGATACACTGATGTAGAGAGATCAGAATTATAACTTTCCACGTGTGTTTCAACAGTTAAAATCCTATGTCTAACTGAAGACCTCTGCCTTCATCAATTTTCTGTCCTCACTTCAGAGGTTGTTATGCACACCCCATTTGGAATATTTATCAACATTTCATTAATCTTTGTGTTTTCTTATTCTTATAGTTCAGTTCTTTAAATTGTCAAGATACTACATATAGTCAGGCAGGTATACACACCATGGCACCCACATGGTGGAACACAGCACTTGGGAGGCTGAGGCAGGAGGATCACAAGTTTATGGTCAGCCAGGGCTACAGTAATGAGGCCATGTCTTGAAACAAAGCAAAAATGAAGGAAAAGTACCTGTAAAAACTTCCCTGACTTGTGGGTGCACTATACATGTGATTTTTAGAATCCAACAGCCCTAAAGACTGCATACAGTGGCATTCTTCTGCCTGAGTGCTTTCTCCCCAGACACTGCATTCAGCAGACTCTGCTCTTCTTTGGTCTAATGCCAGTGCCATTCCCCCATCTTTGTGGATGTCATGATTTCCAGCCTCCGACATGACGCTCTGACTTCCAGGCTGACTAGCTGGCTGTCACAGGCCACCTCCCTTCCTTTTTACAGGCTGTCTTGGTGATTATAAATAGTCCAATTTCTTCTTGTATCAACTACGGACAGTTCCTTTCTCATATACACTCTCCCTCCTATAAGCACAGATGTTTTATTTTCTAAGGTCAAAAGGCAGGACAAAAAAAAAAACTGATTTAATTACCAGACGGCTGTATTATGGATGCCGGCATGAAATAGAGATCCTTTCTGTGAAGAATTACAATGTAGGCGCCCCTGGCTGTCAGACACTTTGGGCGGATGGCCAAGTTGTTTTACTTCTCAGCTGAACATCCTCAGCCTGCAAAACGCTTCCAGCTAGCCGGTTATTTTTCATGGCGCTCCCTCTCCAGAGCAGGCCAGCAAAAATCTATGCTCAGTCATCTGCCGTTCCACTGTGATTAAACCACTGTCCTAACACCAAATAGTGCTTGCTTCTCTTCTCTTCTTGTGAAGCAGGGCAGCTTTAGCTCAGCAGTACCTGGTGTATGCTAATCCATTAATAAATATCTAGCATATCGATGAGTAAGTGATAATCATTTAAAGAGTCAAGCACATGAGATGGAGAAATCAGTCACACACACCAGACCCATGCCAAGGAGATTAGTGAGAGGGACATATGAAGAAGGCAGAGGCCTACTTAAAGGCTCTGGAAGGGAAATCTGCGAGGCCAGTTCAGAGCCAACCGGCAGTGCTACACACGAGCTGTGGATTCTGCTTGTGTACTGCCTACAGCAAGCCTCAACTTTGCTATCAATGGTCTAATAATATATATTTCAGGCTCCACAGGTCACATGTCTCTGCTGCAATGCACCATCCCACCCCTCTTGGTGTGAAAGCAGTTAGAGATGATTAATAGACAGATGGGAAGGACTGCATTTTAATAAAACCTGATTCACAGGGCTGGAGAAATGGCTCTGTGGGTAACATGTAGCATGAAGATCTAGGTTTGGATCCTAGAACCTGTGTAAAACAGCTGGGCATGGAGGTACACATCTGGAGCTCGCCTGCTAGTCAGCTTAGTCAGAATAGTGAGTTCCAGGTTCGAGGAGAGACCCTGTCTCAGAAAATAAGGCAGAGAGTCACCGAGGTAGATACTGTGATGGTCAAGTTGGCATGTTGCTTGGCTGGGTTATAGTGTCTGGGTGTTTGGTTGATCATTATTCTGGATGTTTCTATGAGAGTAATTTTAGAAAAGATTAACAGTGTTTGACATGGTGGTGCAGTCTTCTTATTCTAACTGCTTTGTAGACTGAGACAGGAGGTTGCAAATTCAAGGCATGCCTGGACTATAGTATAAGCTCAAGACCAGCTTGGGGATTTTAGTGAGACCCTGTCTTAAAATAAAAAGTAAGAAGAGACTGAAGGTATAGCTCAGTAGCAGAATACCAGACTAACATGTACCAGGCCCCAGGTTCAATCCTAGCATCACCAAAGTATTGGTAATAATGATAATGATAAAAATGACATACTAATTAGTATATTATCATCATCATCATCATCATCATCATCATCTCAAGAAAGGGTTTCTCTGTGTAGCTCTGGATGTTCTGGAACTCTCTCTATAGCCAGGCTGGCCTCTAACTAAGAAATCCACATGCCTCTTCCTCCTGAGTGCTGGGATTAAAGGCATGTGCCATCACTGCCTAATGGTTATTATATATATGACATGTAATAATTATTATATATATTGCTTTCTGTAATGTGAATGAGTCCCCTCTGGTCAGCGATATGACTGGATAAAATAGACACCAGTAGTCCCTGGGAAAACTGGACCCTGTCAGCAGACATTCTATGGATTGAACTGCAACTTCCAGTTTTTTCCTGCACAAAGGGGTTTCAATTATATCTAAAATCTTTGAGTTTTGCTTAAAGTAAAGTGTGTCATATTTAAATTAAGGGTTGACATGCTGAGCACTGGGTACTCTTTTTATATTGAAATATTTCATAATTAAGAAGAAACCAAAGTGACATTAAACAAAGTCAACTAGAAAAACATGAACTGGTCTAGGGGTCAACACATTTGGGGTCTACTACAGAGATTCTCTCTGGGAAAGTGTGCTGGGACAGAGGTGGGACAGGTCCCCAGGGTAGCAGTCATGAGGTGGAGTACAGTTCGCTGCAGACCCAGGGAACAGTGGGTAAGGCTGCTGTAGAGACACAGGCACAGGAGGCCATGGGGATAAGGACAGTCCATACTGCCCAGCTCTCCCAGAGGTCCTTCCTGTGTGCTAAGAAGAAGCTACTTGGAAACAGTTATTTTTAACTTTCCTCTGATGAGATCTATCTCCTGGGTGTTCACCCTTATCAGATGGACTTGTGGTACTCAGAAATATGCAGGGCTCCAAGTTTCCAGGGCTCCTTTCTGATTTCAGTTGTGGCTCTCAGAGCAGATCCTTTGTGTGTGTACATGTACATGTCTGTGCCTCTGTGTACATACATGTACAAGGAGGACAACCTTGGGTGTTGTTCCTCAGGGGCATCTTTTTTGTAGAAGTAGTGTCTCTTATTGGGACCTGGAGCTCACCAGTTGGCCCAGGCTGCCTGGTCAGGAATCCTGTGTCTCCCTAGCTCTGGAATTGCAAGCATGCACTGGGGCCAGGCCAGGGAGGCGGCTGTACAGGTAAAAGTGCTTGCCAAGGAAGCCCGAGGACCTGAGTTTGGTACTCATAAAAAACCATCTGCATCACCATGTCTGGTGACCATGCTGTTTTTGGTTACCAGTGATCTGATAATAACCGTGACCCCACTCGTGTTTCCACTCAGTGTCAGGGACAGTGTCTGTCTTCCACCGAGTGGGTTAAAAGTGATCGAGGGAGAGGTCCTTGTGTTTTGACCACACCTCCCATGTCCCTCCTGGTCCATATGTAGTGCCATCTGTCTGTCACATGCCCAGCACTGTGCTGACACATCACAATGGGACTGGACCCGTGTGTGGATGTGTTGATTCATCATTCTTCCTGGACTCCAGGGCCCAGGGTAATAAGACTTTGACTCTTTAATATTTGAATTCTCATCGTGCCTGGTACGTGGCAGACAGCATTCAAAGCCTCAGAAATGAGCAGAATAAAAGGGAATCTGCGACAGCCCCATAGCAACTACTGTGATAAATGTCACACTGTCAGGCTGCTACAAGGAAGGGGGCAGGGCCGATGCATGCCACCATCGTGAAAGATTCTGTACTTAAGTGTGACACTAATTACACACACAGGCTGAGAAGTGGTAGTCTAATCCCACCCTGACAAAGCCTTCCGCCCTCCTGTTGTATTCCTGTAAGCTTCAGAAGGACCACGATCAGGATGGCAGCTGCAATTATCTCCTTCCTCTTCAGACGGGGAGGCGCAGGTGGGATGAACCTGGGAAAGTATCTGAAGAATAGGATTCCGAACTTGGAGCTCTGCTTCTAAATTCAAGCTCTGGCCTAAACCCCAAAAGCAACACCAAATGAAACTCAGAGAGTAAAGGGGTTTCTTCTGTCCCAAACAGCAACAGCAGAGAACAGGGCTGGACATATATATGGGCTACGCATTGTCTCAGCACAGATGGAGGTTTTACGGTTGATTTTGAATTTGTAAGAAATTGAGACCTGTAGTAGAGATTCTGACATGATCAGATTGGCTGCAGTGTGGCATGGATTGTGTGTCCGGCCTCCCAAATCAAGGTGGCTCTAATAGAAAGATGATTGGAGGAGTCCAGAACTTGACACCCAAGGGACATTTGCAAGGGCGTGGAGAGGCTCAGTTCGCAACACAGCTCCTAGAGCAACCGGAAGGTGGCATCCCTTGCTAAGTGGCAACAGCCCGGGACTCCTCCCTGCACCCCCAACTCTGGCTCATGGAGGGTCTCCTTCAGCTCTGGGTTTGGCTGAGAGGCCACTCCGGGATTGCTGACCACAAAGCGACACCAGGGGCCCATCCCTATGTGCCACTGTATAGATGCTATCTGTACTCCTTTCCCCTATGAAGTCTGCTGGGCAGACAGGCTAGAAATGCTATACATGTTCATGGTTATTATTATTTAACATTCACAAATGATGGCACTGGTTACTCCAAGTTAATTTGAATGCTCGTTATGTCCAGGCACTATAATAAAGGTTTGAAATAAAAATTTTAAGTCTTGCAGCAACCCCATGTATGAATTCTATCTTCGTTTTACAGATCACAGCATTGCATTCAGAGAGGCTGAGGTTATGAGGTCACAAAATCTGTCAATGGCAAAGCCAGAATGTGAACTCAGTTCTCTGGGGGATCTATAGTATACACTACAAGCTGCTGACGTGAATTGACTCATCTTCCTTCCTGCCTGACTTCCTCTTGGTCTTCCCTTGCCTTCCTGTTGTCCTTAGGTCCTTTCCTGTTTCCTGATATCATGTCATCATTGCAAAATGCAAGGAAGACCTTGCCGCACTTCTGCTACTGGGGATTCTCAGTGTATTGAGCAGGCTGGGAATGACTGCCACGGACTTGGCACACAAGGGAGGGTTTGCCAGAGGAGACCAGGGTTGGGATGGCCGTGTTTATAGGAGGATGACGACAGCTCATGAATATTCATTGCCACCTACATGCAGGCAGGCACAGCGCTAGGGCTGGCCAACCCAGGAATCTCAGCTGTGTATTGGTTTAATTTAATCTGGGTTTTTATGAACTCAGATCATATGTGGACTTGGCTTGCTCTCATTTAACCCATAGACAAGTTTATCCAGCGACACCTGAGGCATACCCTGGCCGGTATGTGAGGTTAATGAAACAGGTGTTTCATCTCTTAGGGGGCACACAGGTCGCCATCAGAATCTTAGGAATGAAAGGACCACATGGGCCAAGCATTCCCACCTGGCTAGTCACAAAGGCAAGTTTCAAAGCATTGAGGGGATGGGGGAAGGGGTGCGGCTCTTAGTTTTTGCCTGTGGCACAGGAGGCAGAATGGTCTATCGTGGGAGGCTTGAGAGGTCAGAGAATTCTGCCCTCTGATTTTACAGATGAGCCTCTGAGTAAAAGGGATTTGTCTAATGGGCTCAAAGCCAGGGAGCAACCAGAGAGGTCAATGAAATTCATCCCTTTAGGCCCATGAAGAGGACCCTGTCACGTGTCTTCTAGGGTCATGAACTGGAATCTGACTTACTTCCTGAGACCCTGGGGAGGTGGTCCCTTCACTTAAGGGCTGAGAAAAGGGTTCAGAGAGGTGGTGTAAGTTGGCCCAGTCACACAGTAACTGTGTCCCCTGCACAATGAGCAGTTCTCTCCTGGGCGGTCTGCACCACAGTTGGTCCTAGGGAATTCCAAGCCCCACATGATTTGATAGAAGGCAGAATATAATTTCAAACAAAAAAAGGAGTTTAGATACAGAAATATTGGTAATTGTGGACTTTTGAAGTGGCGTTTGGAGAACTAGAAGAGGATGTGAGAAATCAGGAATATATGGTAAAACAAAACAAAAACAAACCAACCAACAGCGGCCCTTGTGGCTCGCACTGTAGACTGACCTGAAGATTCAATGAAGTCCTAACCCTAGGACTGTTTCTGAGATGCGGTCTCTGCAGATGTAGTAAGCTATGATGAGGCTATTGGGGCAGGGCTTGATCTGATTTGAGTGATTTATTTCGTCCTTCATGCCAAGTGAAATCTGCATATGGACATCCAGGGAATGAGGGCAGAGACTTAGTGATGCAACCACAAGCCAAGAACTGTCAGCCATTTCCTTCAGAGCTTGAGTACCACCAAAGTGATTCATGAAGCAACTGAGAGGCTCCGCCTTTTAAAGGCACAGCAGGGCTAAAGAAACTCATCAGTCCTGGGCCTCCAGCGTCCTAGGAGATATATAGGACATTAGAGGCCTCAGGATGTTAGCTCTGTTGGTTTGGCCTTTTGTGCTGTGGACAGGGAGACCGAGGAAGCCTGGTGTGGTGGATGTGAAGAAGTCAGATCACAGCTTTGCAGTCAGCAGCTAGCACTGGTTTCTCACTGGCCTGTGAATGCTTGCAGCCTGGCCATTATCAGATGTGGCATTCTGGGATAGTGGAGAGAGGCAGAGACCAGGGCCTGTGGTTGTTATGTCAGGTCAGGACAGAGGCAAGGATATTCTTGAACACAGGTCTTTTTCTTTTTTTTTTTTTTCCAAAGATTTATTTATTTATTACGTATTCAGTGTTTTGCCTGCATGTATCCCTGCAGGTCAGAAGAGGGCACAAAGTCCCATTACAGATGGTTGTGAGCACATGTGGTTGCTGGGAATTGAACTCAGGACCTTTGGAAGAGCAGGCAAAGCTCTTAAACATTGAGCCATCTCTCCAGCCCCAACACAGGTCTTAATAGGGTTGAGCAGCTGCTGTTTCTGCTGTCCTCTGGCTGTCTCTCTCAGCCTCTCTCTTCCTGGGTAAATATTAGCATGGTTTGCAGTCACCAGGCAACCCCACCTCGACAGCAGGCCCTTACTTCCCCCCAACTGCCAGCGCAGGCCTTCCCAGAGTCCCTCCTTCAGACACATTCGGTCTTCCCAGAATGATCCTTTGTAGTATGCTCATGGTCTTGTCCCTGAGAGAAAGTTCTCTGTCATCTTTGGTGGCTCTCAACAGGCTCGTGTCTCCTAGACTGAGAACCTCAGGGGAGCCACCATCTAGGCTCCAACACTCAGTATCACCTCACACTACATTCAAAGAGTGCTTAGGTCTCTGGATTGGCATGAAACTCAGTGTTAGGGGGCAGCAGAGGGCCCAGCGGTTCCTCTTAGGCAGCAGTCTCTCCCTCCCACACAGGCCACTGCCCACCTCCCACGGAACAGTGCCTTGGGGCAGTTGGAACCATGCACCCCAGGAACCCGCTGAGTTCCAGTGAGATGAAGGTGTCCTGCCTTGAGGGCTGACTGCTCGGCACATTATTTTGTTCTGAGCCTGAACATCATTGCAAAAGAAAAAGAATCCCAAGGGAGACCTTGCCATTCCCGGAAAGCAAAGCTATTAAACTTTCAAGCCAGTCTGGGCTGATTGAAGAGCTGGAAGGTGCCCTAGCTTCCTGCATCCTAGTTACAGCCCTTAGTTCTGAGTTGTGGCTGTGCCTGCGGGAAGATCAAGCTACCGTTGGTGACATGGCCTTCTAGATGAAAAGAGGCGGAAAAGGAGAGCGGCATAGACCCGTCCCACAGGTTAAGCACCTCCACAGCGGCCAAGGCGCTGCTCCATTTTAACAGGCAGAGGGTTTTCAAAGTAGACGGTGGGGTTCTAGAGAGGTCCCTCTGGATTTATAAATGAAGGCGTCAGGGAGCTTTTGCAATATCTTGTGGGGACTGGAGGCAAACAACACTGAGTTGATCCTGCCCGTGATAGAAACTCACAGAGGAGTGAAGCTCTGTAGGCCTCGGTTTCTTTATAAATTAGGGGTCAGGAGGCTGAGGTGGGAGGATCATGAGTTTGAGACTTCTATCTTAAGAAACCAAATATGATAAAATGAACAAAAATACAGTTAGGGGCTATGGTCTGAATTGTACCCCCTTGATTCATATGCTGAAGTTCTAAGTGCTTGGCTCAGAATGGACTGTTTTTGGGGACAGGATCTCTAAAGAGAGGATTAGGTTCAAATGAGGTCATGAAGGTCTCTGGGAACCTTCACAGTGAATTCCTGAGAGGCCCCCAAGTCCTTCCTCTCCTTGTCTGATCCATTTCCTACAGGAGTGACTACACATGAGACGAGACTGTTGTACAGGACTACCCTCAGAGCCAACCAACCACCACACCCTCAGAGCCAACCAACCGCCATGGTGGGGAGTTCAGCTGTGCTGCCTGCAAAAATCAGCCCAGCTGGGCTTGTTGAAGGGTGGGGAGGGTCATAGGACCCTCACCTGGGCATCCAGCTGCTCACTACTACCTGGTGTATGCAGCATTGCCCTGATTGCACGTGGTCTCAGGGAGGAGCTAGAGTATATAAGGAAGATTAGCGGCAAGGGCTCCATCAAGGTAGCCCTGGAAAAATCATCGTCTCTTCTGGGTAAAGCATCCACGTTCCAGTAAGTAACCCCTCATCTGGGCTCTTTAAGGGAGCCCGATAAACACAATGGTTCTCCACAGTTGACTTTTGGGGTGTTAGAAGGAGGGGTAGACATTGCTTATGTCTCCCCTGGGAAGGAATTCTCGCAAGAGAAGTTCATCTCATCATGCAGATAAATAACCAATGTTCTAGTAGGAGACATACTTGATATTCCGGTTTTCATGGCAAATTGAACAATAAAAATGTCACACTGCTCAGAGCTGCCTCTGAGGGAGCAGTGTCATGAGGGTGGGGGGAAGCTAATGAAGGTGTCCTAAAGTTTAAATGAGGGTGAAATTTAAGGTAGGGCGTGATACCTAGAAAGGTTCTGACCAGGTGGGCCTGGCGGGAGGAACTGGGGAGGAGGGAGAAGGGGAGGGAGGACCCCGCCAGGGCTGGGCCAGTTAGTGTTCAGACAGTGGGTTATCTTCTGCCCAGCATCTCCAGAGCCTGGCTCACGCCCCTCTTCTCTTACTACACTGCAGTGTCTCCGCCAAGACTGTCAATTACGCAGTGGCCCCTGAAATGAATAGATACGTAAATAAATAAATTGTAAGTTGTTTTCCAACAGCCAGCCGGTGTGAAAGGGGGTCCTCGGCGGCTCTTCATTACCTCCCGCTAACGGCTGAAGCGACTCCTCATTTCTGCTGAATAATGCATCTGTGGTCGCCAGGCTCACTCGTTTAAAGCAGATAAGTGAGTCTGTGCAGCTCCCCGGGGCAGACAAGGATGAACGAGGTTTTATTTGCCTAAATGGAGTCCTCGGCTTCCATGGCTCAACCTCAGGCCCCAGGGGGCCGCTGGGGACCCTGTGCCACTTTCTGCCTGCTTCAGCTACTCTCTCGTCTCAACCATTCATTTCTCCTCGGCTCTTGTGCCAGCTGCCTGGATTAAGTTTTAATTTTTTTTTTTTCCTGGAGAGTGCGGTCCATTAGCAGGCCCCTCCNGGCTCTTCATTACCTCCCGCTAACGGCTGAAGCGACTCCTCATTTCTGCTGAATAATGCATCTGTGGTCGCCAGGCTCACTCGTTTAAAGCAGATAAGTGAGTCTGTGCAGCTCCCCGGGGCAGACAAGGATGAACGAGGTTTTATTTGCCTAAATGGAGTCCTCGGCTTCCATGGCTCAACCTCAGGCCCCAGGGGGCCGCTGGGGACCCTGTGCCACTTTCTGCCTGCTTCAGCTACTCTCTCGTCTCAACCATTCATTTCTCCTCGGCTCTTGTGCCAGCTGCCTGGATTAAGTTTTAATTTTTTTTTTTTCCTGGAGAGTGCGGTCCATTAGCAGGCCCCTCCTACTGCTCTTAAATATGGATGTCTGGCTTCTGCTTCTAGAGAAGCCTGTTGGGATGGAGCTATTCTTCTCCTTTGAGGACATAGCCATGGATAGTTACTGAGTCTGTGAGGCTTAGAGAACTCCCCTGCTCTGGCTTAAAAGGATCTAGATTCTAGATTCCTAGGAAGCCATTGTATTTTTTTTTTCTTGGTGTTGGGGATTAAAACCAGGACCTTGCACACCCTAGGCAGGTGCTCTTCCACTGAGCCGTCTTTCTCAGTCCTAAGGTTAATGTTCTCACAGTAGTAAAGCGTATAGAGCTGAAAGAAAGCCCATTGCCGAGACAGGTAGGGGACCTCCATAACACATAACACAGGGGCAAAAGGCAAGTAAACTCTGGGCTCTTTACCCATTGCCCTTTAAAAGCAAACTTCTCATAGGGTTCATTGTAAAATGTTTGATTCTGCCACAGAATGTTCACAGCTGTAAAGTTCCTGTGTAAACAAGGCTAAAGCTTGTGGCGTTCAAGATGGCCATGCAAGCAACAAGCAAAGACGAGGGGAACTGGGCTGCAGAAAAGTCCCTACAAGGCACCTGATTTTATTTGTTCCTGGTTTGGGAGGTCACAGAGCTGGGCAACACATTATCAGCTTCCCATTGGCTCCTTTATAGATAGCACCTGCAAGGTGGGGGCTAGATTAGTTGTCGGCGGCGTTCGCATTCCTTCGAGAAACTTAAAGGCTGCTCAGCTGAAACACCGACTGCTTGAGCCTAGAGTTAACTGGTAGATGGAGAAAGCAGATCGAAGCCTTGGCACCCCTGCCCTCCTAGGCTTGTTTATTGTGGTGGTGGGGATGGAATCTAGGCCTGTGCATGCCAGGCAAGTGATCTGCCTCTCACTACCTATCTAGTCCATTGGTGTTTTGAGGCTGGCTTCAAAGTCACAATCCTCCTGCCTCTGCCCCCGAGCACTCATTACAGGCTTGGGCTGCCATGCCCTGCAAGTTAGAATCTTTATAATATGTTTAAATATCTGCCACCCTCTTTATTTTCCTCTTGCTCTTTCTATTTTTTTTCTGTTCTGGATCTTTTTACCTTTTTGTTCCTACAAATAACATTTATGGTCAACTTACCTAGCTAAAGGTGAAAGAAACTGGAATAAAAGTTAGAATTTTAATTAAATTTATAAATTTAATTTGCATTAAATTTACCAATTCTAATTTTTAATTTACATTAACTTTATAAATTTGGATTAAACTTTTAGAAATAACTCAGGGAAGCTGCTGTCTTTAAGTTACCAAACCTTTCAATTTAGGAACATGATATTTCTTTTTGTTTGAGACTTTGGGTTTTTAGAAGGGTTATATCATTGTTTCATTATAGAATTTGGCTCTTAAGTTTCTTCAGAGGCATTTTATATTAGAATATGATAAATGAATTTATCAGTTCAGTTATTTTATATATACATATATATTTATTTACATATATGAACAGCCTTTTTGGTGGAATTCTATAACCTGTGACTTAAAGTTTATTGTTGCGCAAATTTTACATTGAGCTCTCTAAGTTATTTAGAAAGAACCAGTGTTTTTCTAATTCTTACACTTTTCTATTCTGATTGCATAGGCCACCATTTCTAACCAGTTCCACAGTAGCAGACATAGTATATATTCTTTCCTCAATTCTAATTCCCCAAGTGGGCCTCCAATGCATCCTCTTTAGAGATATTCTATCATGTCAAAGACATCGCCAAAAACCCTTGTTACCATGAGAAACTGAGATAATGCAGACATCATTGCAGAAGCCGACTGGCTTAAAGTCGCGGAGGTGGCAAGAGACAGGGTTTGACCTTAACCTTGGGACCGTTTGGTTTCAAGTTCCCAGTCTTTGTACCACTTCTGTTCATTACATGGACCAACGTGTCCCCCCATTCTTCAACAAGAGCCCCACATTGCAAGGTATTCTAAGATTTAAGAGTGGGGTGTGTGAAAAGGGCTTGGAGAGAGGTGCATGAGCCACAGGTTTGCCTCTTCTGTGCTTTCTCAGCCTTTCTTCTCAGATACACTCTATACAGCTATAGCTCTTAGGAAATCAGAGGTTTCCCTTCTTAGGAAACAACTTAGGACTACCTCTAAGTAGAAGCCGCATGTTCCCCTTTCCTTCCCTGATTTACTGAAAATGTTATCCCAATCTTAGTCATCCCTGTCCCTAAGAATTTCCCCAAATATACGCTCCCCTATATCATGTTTTTAACCACATTGTACTGTCCTACAAAGCTTAGCTGGCAGTCACTGCCCCACAGTCTAGCCTGGCAAACTATATTTTATCAGAAATATAAGGATTGATCAAGATGTGGAGGTACAAGTCTATAATCCTAGCACCTGGGAGGCTGAGACAGGAGAATTGCTGCAAGTTTGAGTCTAGCCTGGGCTTACATAGTAATTGCCATTCTAGCCAGGACCCTGTATCAACAAACACACAGCACACATGCACACACATACGTGTGTGCACCTTAAACAAGAAAAGGAAGAGCAATTGAATATTTTTCCTTGGGAAATTCATGTAGGGTTTTGTAGACATTAAAACAGCCCAGAGTTCTGCTCTGCCCCTCTGGCCTCCTTTCAGAGACAACAAACAGGGTGTCGATCTCAATGCTGACCCCGTTGCCTTTTTCATCCAGTGGGTGAGGTCAACTGTCAGTGTGGTTGCAATGCCAGCCTCACAGGCTCCATGGTGAAAGAATGGGGCACTGAATGGCACCCTCAGGCTTCTAGCAGTTTCTCCAAACAGACAAATGTACAGCACATAGGCTGTCTCTCCAAGAGAGAGAAAATAGGGCCACAACAAGCGTTTTTTTAAAAAATATTTATTATGTATACAATATTGTCTGTGTGTATGCCTGCAGGCCAGAAGAGGG
>LOEQ01000281.1:574241-586037 GCA_001685075.1 Bramus lutescens
AGTGCTTAAATGAATACAATTTGTGTGTTGTTATTTCGGGGTATAAGCTAGCTGTGTGGGAGCCGGGAGGGACGAAAGCACGCCTGCTCCCTCATCACTACAATCAATATTCAGGAGACATCTTGTTGACATCAGAGGAGAGAAAACAAGCGCTGAGAGCCTGTGGCTCTGCCCAGTTAACAAAGGAGAGGTCCTGAGAATGCTGGAGAGGCCGGGAGGAGCCAGGGGAGGTTAGAGGCTGCCAGAGTTCCAGTGAAACAGGAAAAGCCCGGACATGTGACAACAGTGAGTGACAGAATTGTACATTTCAAAATAACCAAAAGAAAAGGTTCAAGTCCTGGGTGTGCTGGCGCACACCTTTAATCCCAACACTTGGGAGGCTCAGGCAGGTTGTACCGTTGAGGCCACCAGGTTACATAGGGAAACTGTCTCGAAACTAAAAGAATTTTAAATGTTTCCACCGTGAGGAGAGTATAAATTTCCAAGTTAATCAACGATGAAGTAAGACAGCCAGGCATGGTGGCACACGCCTTTAATCCCAGCACTGGCTAGGCAGAGGCTGGTGGATTTCTGAGTTTAAGGCCAGCCTGGTCTACAGAGTGTGTAGTACACAAGGCTACACGGAGGAACCCTGTCTCAACCCCCACCCCCAAAGCAAGACTTTAGAGAAAATGCTAGAATCGTGAGAGTTTACACATCGTTATGAAAACCGGCACCTTGCCTTTTCAGTTTGCTCCCTTAAACCTTATAATCCCCGTGTGGTTACAAAAACTAAACGAAAAACACCAGAAAAGTCCCAAGTTGAACACTTTACCAATGCTTGGCCTATAATCCTCCGAACTGTCAGGGTTGGGCAAGTGGGTAAAAGAGCCATGCAGCCTGGTGACCTGAACTCCATTCCTGGAACCCACAGAAAGGTGGAAGGAGAGAATCAACTCCATAAAAGCTGTCTTCTGATATCCACACATGTGCCTCTCACACACACACTAGTCAGAAATCATGTCTGTGAGGAGCCTAAGAATCATGAAGATTAAATGTAAAGGATACTAGGCAGAATCAAGGGACAGCGTGGTGATAATGGTGCAGCCCATTGTTTTATTAACCATGACAAGCTATGCCAGCTTTAGGAAATGTAGACTCAAAAGGCCGAAAGTAAAAGCAATGTGCTCACACTTTAACAGCCAGACCATGCCTACAAGGACCCCAGCACCAGTGAGTGACCCATGATGCTTCCCTCAGACAGCTAGCTGCGCCCTAACTCCTGAGGAACCACAGCACCCTACCCAAAGGGCTAGTTTCAAGACAAAAATTTCTACTGTAAAACTGAGTGCTTAAAATGACAGAGGGCCACTTCTCTCCAGACACAGGCCCCACACAGGTGTCTCACAAGATAAAATCGACCATCCCCAAATACTAGAAAGATTTCTACCTCCCTCTCAGCAGAGCAGGCCCTGGCTGGGAAGGCACTTGCTGCCTTCTTGCTGTGTGTTCCAACACATGGTCTTTGTCTTTCATTCCTTTGGTAAATTCTTTCACTGCCACATCACTGGCCTTCCAGATACTGTCTTGTGTCTGAGGAGACTGAATACCAAACATCTAGGAACCTCACTACAGAGATGAGAGTTCTCTTCTGGGTGCAAGGCCTAAGCTTTGAGTAAGTTTTCATTTTTGTTGGGGGGTGGGTGTGAAAAGATGACAAGATAACTCCTCCAAGGGCCTCCCCCCAAAAGAAGCAAGGGACAGGTCTATGGGATGCGTCCAAAACGAGGCACAGTAGAAATACAGATGTGGGAAGAGGACAGCTCTGCCTCCTAGGATCTAGTTTGTGTTCCATGTTGGCTGAGAGTCAAGAAACTTCAACACAGCTGGTAGCATTGGCATCACCCTCGGAGCTAGTGTGTGTTTTCTGCACTTGGTATGTTCAAGTCAACTTGACACAAGCCAGAGCAGTTTTGGAAAAGGGAACCTCAGTGGAGACAATGTGGTACATTTTCTTGATCAGGGAGGGCCCAGCTCGCTGCGGGTGGTGCCACCCTGAGGCAGGTGGTCTGGGTGTTATAAGAAAGCAAGCTGAGCAGGCCATGGGGACCAAGCCAGTAACCAGCACTCCTCCAGGCCTATAGCTTCAATTCTTGTCAGGTTCCTGGTCTGTTTGAATTCTTGTTCTGACTTCTCTCAGTGATGGACTGTGATGTGGAACCACAGCTGAAAAAAACCCTTCCCTCAAGTTGCTACTTTTGGTTACAGTGATTTATCACAGCAATAGACACCCTACCTAAGATACTGTCTGAAAGACACCCCCAACCAGGATACTAAAGCAATACCATGCTTACCTGTTTCAAGGCTTTGAGTTTAATTTTATCAGCGTTCCTTTCTCATCTACAAATCTAGGTTACACACCCTGTAAAACTGCCTTCAGTATCATTTACAGTAAGACTAATCAGTAAATTGGCTTATCTACTTCAGGGTTCCTAGCTTTTATTTGTGTGGACATGTGTATTTGTGCACATGAATGCACACCACAGGGTGCATGTGGAGGTCAGAGGGCAACCTTGGATGTGGGTCTTTGCCCTCCACCTTGCTGATCTCCCTGCCCTGCTCCTGTGGATGCAAGGTTCACTGTTCCGTGAACTTCTGGGGGTTCTCCTGGTTCTACCTTCATCTCCTGGCAGAGCTCTCAGATTACAGATGCTCACACTATGTGGGTTATAGGAGTTTGAACTCAGGCCTTCATGCTTGCCTACTGAGCCATCTCCCCAGCCCCATTTTCTACCTAAATTTTAAACTCTACTTACTAGTAAAACTTTGCCTAGCCTTTAAATCTTGTTGTAATTACATCCTTTGAATAACACAACTTAAAAAGCCACAAAACTGCCTGTATGATGGCTCAGTTGTTGAAGGTACTGGCCACCAAGCCCGATGGCCTGAATTTGATCTCTGAGGCCCATATGGTCAAAGGAGGGAGCCAACTCCCATAAGCTTTTCTCTGGCCTCTACATACTCTCCCCTACATATTCATATCCAATATGCATATATATATATCATAATAAATGTAAAAGACCACAAAATCACATATACTGTAATTGAAAAAACATTTGAAGTCTGACTCTCTTGAGAAGCCCACACCCATGTCTCATGTCTCACTTTTTCCTATGTAACTCTAACTTCGTGTCCCAGTGATTAGAAGTGATTAGATCTATAGTATGAACTATCCTGTCTCTACTTAATAAACACATTAACTTTGTTTCCCGTCACCTCCTCCTGAAATTCTTTTCTGTGGCACGAAGTTCTCACTTAAGTGAAGGTCCCTATTGGTGGCAGACTCGAGAATCCCTTCCCTAAGGCGAACACTATCCTCATGAATTGGGCCAGTAGTGTGGCAGCACCTTCTCCCAACACCCTCTTCCTCCCCAAAATGCTTGCTGAAGCGAGAGGAGAAGGGTGGCAGCTGTCAGGTTGGTGGCAAAGTCCTGGAGGAGGCTGCAGGTGGAGGGGAGGTCGGCCTCAGGTAGAGTGACTACTTCCTTTGGTGGTCACCAGGTCCTGAACCTCTGGGCTTCCCCCGAGTGTTGCTTGGCATTCTCACATGGTTCTGTCAGGCTGGCTGGCCCTGCCTGCCACACCTGCTGAGGGTTTACCGCCTACTACAGTTTGTCTGGAGCAAACACAGCTGTGTTTCCTTGTGTTGCGATTCCATTCCTGCTTCCAGGCAGGATGCCCACACCCCAAGGTCTAATTTCTCTTTCGGCCATGAGCTGGATCCCACAACTGAATTCTGAAACTCAGCCTTCCTGGCTGTGCCCTTGTGGGAATTAAAGCCCCCCTTCATTTTCTCCTTATTTACTATCCCTTCTCAAGCCCTTACGATGAGCAACATGGATGCCATCGTTAATGCCGCACTTCCATTTATGGAGCATCTGCTGTGCCCAGAATTGTGTTAAACATTTTCATTATTCAGCTCAATCATCACAAAATTTGAAGACAAAAAATCTTAACCTTCTCCCACATGGTCATAGAAGTTCCAATCTTCCACCTTTCACGTATGTCTGTAGGGACGACACATCTGGGGATTTTGGTACCTGAAAGATTCAAGGTGAACTTGGAGGTCGTTTTCTGGCGGAAGTGGTAATGAATCACCATGCTGAATTGAAGAGACAAGATCACCGCACAGTAGGGAGAGCACAATGAGAGACGGTACTAGAATAATTCAGGAAGTCTGATTGCAATTCAGGGTGGCTCTTGGGTGGACCCTGTAAAAGTTGGAGGGAACCCAAGGCAGCTTCCTGGGAGTGAAGACACCCAAGTCCTCTTACTCTTAACCCCTCCTCCCCACTTGCTTGTTTCTTCATTCATGCAGTCAACAAACAAAGCATTAAGTTGAGGGGAAGGGCTTTTTGTTTCCAAGATAAATGTATTCTGATGTCAGCCATGGATGGTGCCCGTCACCTCATCCCCTGCCATGGGCAATGAAATGCAAGTTGGAAGGGGGATTTTTAGCATTTGTTGAGAAAGGTATGTCTATACCTGTTTGGGAAGTTGTTTATGGTATATGCTGTGTGCAGAACAGGAATACTTAGCATTGGGTTCCCACAATGGCCCCAAGTATGTTGCTCTTGAAAACTCATTTAGTATTCACAGTACATTGTGAGGTGGTTGCTTCTTTCCCTAAAACTAAGGTTCAGGGAAGTGAAGGATTTGATCAGGGTTACAAACTCAAAGTCTAAGCCATGGTGCGGCACATCTTCACACATAGGCGTGTATCTCTACCGTTCTACTCTTCCTTCTCTGTCTTCTATCTACGGAAGCTGACAACTGCAAACCTCTGTAGTGTGATGTTTGATTACATCTCAGTGAGCTCCCCACCTGATCCAAGAACTCAGATCGGCAAGCCTTGGAGGTAACAAGTGGATGACCTTGGATTTTGCAGGATCAGACTGAGGCTGACCCATTGTCTGGCCTGCACTCTAGGCACAGATTTAAAAGTTCTGTTGGAGTTGAACCCAAGAAAGCAAGACTGTGATCCAAGCTGAAGCACCTCCCTTGAAAGACTCCAGCCCTACACTGAGGCTGACCCATTGGAGACGGGCCCTTGGTTATCCTTTCTTGAAGACATTCTCATTAGTAATTGGAAGGTGGCTGCCCCCACTTCTAGTTATGGGACTGAGAGGTTAGGTTGTTTCTTGCCTCTGAGATGTTCCTAATTGATCCTTTCCTACATGGCCCTGCTATGTGTCTTTTCACCGAGTCATATCCCATTGGCTGAACAAGTTTTGGGGAAAAAAATTCATCATTGTCCTACCACCCCCTCTCACCATTTATCAGCTGGCATTTGCTGAATGACCTAAGCATTGCCTGTTGCGGAGTGACATAGAAGAGTGATGGTCCCTCTCTGTCCTCCCGGGACAGTGGTTGAGCCCTAGGAACATGGCTGACCCTGACTGCAGTGACTGGTTCAGATCTCTCTTCTGCTCCCACGTTACTTGAGCTCTGTGTGGTTCAGTTTCTTCACCATAAGGTGATGATAACAGTATCCTCACTGTAGGCTTCCTGTAAGGATCGGAGGAGCTATTGTATAAGGGATCTGTGACACTGCCTGGCACCTGGTGATGTCAGGGTCTACACTCTTCAGCAGGAGAGCCACTAGCAACAGGGGCCTAAGCACTCACAACGTAGTTATATGCTATGGGTTATAAATCCTCCTCAATTTTGAAGATCTAAAGTATGAACATAAAGGAATATTCTCTCACATTGTATATTAATTAAACACTGAGATACCAACATGTTGGGCATTCTGGTACATACTAATTAAAATACATCACTAAAAGTAATCTTCCTTATCATGTATAATTTAAACTAATATTTGGGGTTTATACTGTGTTTCTACTTATCAACGTTGGCTCAAGTATTTGCTTTAAACAACAAGTTAGGGCATAAAAATCACCATAGAAGAGGTTGTTCTGTCATGTGAATGCTTCTAAGCACGGTCACGGACAGCATCAACGGCACCTGGAGATCTATGTAGTAAATACCTCAGTTGTTAACGGATTAAGTTAGAGGTCAGCAAACTCCAGGTGGCTCTGCCCTCAGGAATTCAGAACTAGTTTCTGGTTCTGGTAGAAGACAAAACTTTGTGCTCCGCTGCTGTGTCCAGGATGGGGCACGGTTGGGGAGCCACAAGGCAGTGGCCCTCAGAAGAATCTGACATAAAGCAAGTGCCCCACAGCCAATTCCTGTCCCACCCTGCCTGGCTCCTTTGGATGTGGCTTTTTCTGGGTACCATGCCCTCTGGCTGGCTGGCTCCCCTGCTCTCTGCATTCTTTTAATCTAAAGCACACCAAGAACAGATGGAACGGAAGGCCGTCTGCCCTTGGTAAGATTAATTTGCATTTGTAAAGCATGACCTCAAAAGACATGCTTATGATTCCTGGTTGGTCCTGTGTTCAGTTCAGACTCAGACGGAATGAAGGGCAGCCAGGCAGCTGACGGCAAGAAACTGAGGGAAGCTGCAGAAGCAGGAGGCAGTCCCTGACAGAGAGCGGGTTCCTGACGAATCTGCTTCCTGAGGACATTGCACGCCCAGGGAGACTTGGGGGAAGCAGTTGACATTCACATAGTTGTTTCCTACTGTGGATTTATGGTCTTGTTTTCTTTTGAACTCCTACTGAATAATGTATTTTAATTGGTAAAGCCTAAATTCTGCCTTTGGTCTTCAGTGAGGTCACCAAGAGGGAGATGAGTCCAGAAAAGAGTGTGCACGGAGGGATGGGTATGACCTCTGGGAAGTGAAGGACTTGATCAACCTGACTATTTGACAATGGTGCCAAAACTGAGGCTGAAGGAAAGGTGGCTTCTTCATAGGGCTGGGGGAAGACTGAAATCATCTTTCACCCTGCACAAAAATCAGTTCAAAGCAGAACAAAGACCTAAATACAAGACCTGAAATATTGAAACTGCTGGAGAATATAGAAGAAACACATTGAGATAGGCATAGGCAAGGAACTTTAGAATAGGACTCCAGTTACCTTAGGAAACAATGCCAAGGCCAGACAAATGTGATACTGTCACATGAAAAGAATTCTATTACCTTCTCCAGTGCTGTGGCAAAATACCTTACAAAAGCAACTTAATAAGGCAGAATTAAGAACTCAAAAAATTAAAAACCCAAAGAACAAATAATCCAATAAACAGGCAAATGAAGAGACAGTTTCCCATTTACCTAAAAATGACAAGTACATGAAAAAATGCAACATTTTCAGCCACTGAGAAAATGTAAATGAAACCTATGTTAAGGTATAATTAATGTTATGCTAATAAAAAAGGAGAAAGAATACCACATTTAGATTTCATCTCACCCTAGTTAGAATAGTCATCATCAAGAGAACACAAAATATTCTGGTGGTGTGTGGGGGGGTGGAGAATTGATATAGGAAAATTTATACACTGTTGATGGGAATATGAATCTGTCCGATCACTACAGAAATCAGCAGGGATGTATCTCAATGAAAAGCAGGACTACTGTATGATCCACCTGTACCACTTCTGAGATACCCAAGGCATCAAAGCCAGCCTCAGTGGAGCTATTTTCAGACCCATGTTTATCATAGCCCTGTTGGCAATAGATGGGGCATGGGATTCGGCTAGGTGGTCACCAGCCGATGAAAGGGTAAACATCTGTGAACATACATGCAGTGGAGTGATGCTGAGCCTCAGAGGTTATTTTCAGGAAAAATGAAAGGATCCTCAAGATCCTACAAGATGAGTCAAACTCAGAAAGGCAAACCATATACTTTACTTCTTTGTGGAATCTAGATTTTAAAAGGACAGTAAGTGGAAGGAGGGCTATTTGGGAAGAGGAAAGGTAGAAATAAAGAGACAAGGAACAAGAAAGGACAACGTGGGGGTGGTTAGTAAACAGAACAAGATTTGCTGAGCTCAAGTCACACTTTCTTCTCATGAACGGGAAGGGGGTTACAGAGACATGCTCACTGAGAAGCAGGTGCGGCATCAGCACGGACACTGCCTTGGTTCTCCACCTCTCAATTGAACTTCAACTTACAGGTAGAACTCACAGCGACCTTGGCTTGAAGTCATAGCAAAGGAATACAGCTGTGACAGCTAGGTCGCTGGTGGTGGCATGAGACTCGCATCTGAGATTCTGGTCACCACTCACTACTGTTCCCAGCTTGCATTTGGTCTTGGGGATACTAGCGTACATAGGAGACTAAAGGTGGACAAGACATGCGGTAGGGATTCTTCAGTAGTGTAACTTTTTGAGAGTTGCTTATGCTTCTAAAGGCAACCTCAATAAACTCATTAATTTACCAGGTTGGGCTTCGAAGGCATCCTTTCTTTGGTCTTTAGTGCCTATGTAGGATGAGCAGACATTTCTTATGTAGCCACAGGAAAAGTCACACTATACTTGGTATCTGAACAGGGACTGATAGAATCAAAGAGGAATGAGGGTGAAAATCTCAGGGTGTCCATCTGTTCCCATGTTTCCTGGGGAGACAAGCCTCCTTGCTGTGGTGTTAGATGTGTGGTCCCAGCTATGGGTGATAAATGTTTGTACAGAAAGAACTGCCCATGTAAAGTAGAAATGTTCAAGGGCAAAGGGTGCTGTGGGACAATGGTCTGTACCCTGTCACTTGTATTTTTAAATAAACTCTGATTGGCCAGTAGTCAGGCAGGAAGTAGAGGCAGGGTGATCAGGCAGGAAGTAGAGGCAGGGTGATCAGGCAGGAAGTAGAGGTGGGGCAATGAGAATTCTGGGAAGAGGTCTGCAGTCGTCACCCAGACAGAGAGGAAGCACACATAGCAAGCAAGATGTGACTGCCTTGCCGAAAGACAAGACACGTGGCTAACACAGACAAGAATTATGGGTTAATATAAATTATAAGAGTTAATAAGAAGCCTGAGATACCAGGAAAATCAATTTATAATTAATGTAGACCTCTGTGTGATTTCTTTGGGACTGAATGACTGTGGGAACCGGACAGGACAGAAACCTCAGTCAACAAAAGGATACATGGGTGGCAGATCCAAGCTAGTTCCTGGTTAGGCATGAGAAGAAGTGGGCAAGAGGGAGGATAGGATGAATATGTTGGCTATATTTTAGGGTACATGGGGCATAAAGGAACAAAAATAGGTCTGTGCAAAATAGCCTCCTTCTGGGATTGAAAAACTTGGAACCCCTGGGAAGAATTGGGCTGTAAGGAGGAAAAGAATGAGATAAAAGGGACAGTGAGGGAACTGGGCATATGAGAAGCGGCTTTGATACTTAATCCACCAGACTAGTCAGGGCTGAGCTCGCTGGAGAGCTAAGGAAGAAGAAAATTCAGTAGTGGCCTTGGTGATGAGATATGATCTTCATGAGGTAGGAGGAGCTTCCAATTTAGACAGGCATGTAAAGTGGGTTTGGACAGTGCTGTAACAATCTACAGAGAATGAAGACAAGGAAAAGTAGACAGGTGGAGGGACCCATGTAGGTCACACAAAAGTAAACACAACAAGATTTGGGTTAAGCCAGAATTCCCAGGGAAGAAGAAGAGACAAAATGCTGAATGTCATGTTCAGGACCTTTAGAAGGCTGTGAAGTACAATCAACAGTTCAAAGGCCTAAATCTCCTTTGCACTCCTTGCTATATTGAGCGGTAATCATGAGGCACCCGTGGGAATAATTCCACTTGTCCTTCAAGTGAGGTGGTGCAAGTTGCCTGACGGGAGGGCCATGCAGAGTGTGCGGAGGCCCAATGCTGAATTATGGATTTATTCATTCTCAATTAATGCACAGAATATTTGGGCTTTGGTGGATGTGGAGCTAAGTATGGCTTCACTTGTGACAACGTCTAGAGGCACCAGGGTGACAGACAACTGTGCAGACATGGAAAGAGAGCAGGCACGCGGAAGAGGCTGAGTTTGTGCTTGGTGAGGAGAATTGTTCTTCCCCAGTGTACTGTGCACATTTCTCAGCTGAAAGAAAGCGTAACGAGCGTGGATGTGCCGTTGGACTGTGCTTCACCTGTCAGTGGTAGACTTTTGCTTAGGGGGTACAAACGGTCCTATGTCCACACAAAATGACAGCCTGTAAAAATGAGGTTATTTTCTCAGTCCGAAGCCTTTTCAAGAACCCAGTATCGTCAGTAATGAAGCCGGACTGCTCACGGAGCATGACTGGATCAGAGAGCTAAATAAAGTAGTGTCCCCATCCACGCCACTGTCCTCATCGCTGCTCCCCAGGCAGAACAAAGGACACAGGTGGTGAGATGTTTTAGGGCTGTATTAGGCACTGTTGACTTTTTTCTTTAGCCCTCTATCTGCCCAAGACTAATTTGCATTTACTTGTACAAGTGGTATTGACCCTCAGAGATCCTGCTCACACCCTGTAAAAAGGTTTCATTGTGAACCTCTGAGTTTCTTACAGAAGAACATCTGGGAAAATCATAAAATCCGTAGTGGGATATTTAATGCAGAAGGCACCCTTGTTGAAAAAAGGCAGCCATACAGAGAGTCATTATTATTGAATAAAAATCTCAGTCCCCGGGGTGGGATATATCCTAATGAATTGCTGGATACAGGGGCCCTTGAGTCCTCAGCTGAGCCATTATTCTTATGTGCACACCAGAATCGGAAAAGTGAATTCCTGTTGGCAAGATACTTCATATTCTGAACGCAGGGCATAGAGATAGCAGGTTTGGACTGAGTTGGACACACCTTCCCTACTGGATGGTGTTCATAGTGCTAGAAGGTGCTAGGCATGCTCAGCATGGGTGGTATACTATCAGCATGCTAGCAATAAGTGCTTGCTGGTGTAATAGTGGCCTAACTACTATAAAAATGGCATGACTATTAAGGCTGCAACCAACTATGTTCTGCTTGGCTTTAAAGTATACTTCACTGTAAGGAACCCACATTTGGTCTTTTCATCCAGGGAGAAAACTTTTGTCTGTGAAAAATCACAGGAGAAGGTAATGGATTAGCGGAGAAAGTAATGATTTTTTTTTTGGTTAAGTGGTTGTTCTATATTTGTCAAATTGCCTTCTAAACATTTGTGTTTATATGTATAGGTTAGTGCTGCTCTAGGCCACAGTCAAAGAAAACTCCCTTTTATAGTGGTCTATAGCTGTGGGACTCATAATTATTCAAACTGCTTAGGGTAAATGTCTTGCTGTGGATGCAACTGTTACCATGTCAAATCAGTCAAACAAGTCAGGAAACAACACATAAAATCACCCTCTTTGAGACTCAGGAGACACCATGGAAGAGATGAGAAAGGATGTAAATAAGAGGGCTGGGCTATGGCTCAGTGGGTAAGAACGTCGGCTGTGCAATAGTGAGGGCCTGAGTTTTCTCCTCAGCTCCCACGAGAAAGCCAGGCGTAGCCACAGGCACTTAGAACACTCGATGTTCTCCTCTGGTCTTTTCACCCCCACACATGGGCACTTGCATACACACACACACACCACATGCATGCCATATACAAGAAATAAAACACAAGAAGAAAAGCAAAGAACGTACGAGTTGGAGAAAGGAGTATGACGTGAAGACCAGCCATAACGGTACTGCTCCTGATAGAGGGCTTCAGCTCGCATTTGTAGAAATAAAACCAGCAGAACAGTAAAGCTGTTAACTAGTCTATGAAATGGCATTGGGAATGCAAATGTTCTCTTGGAGAAGGAGAGCCGTGAGATGCTCACCGGAGATTTCCATCATTACTCTTCTCTTGCCCCAGCTGCATGGGGTCGTGAGGGATGCTCACGCATACAGGAGACGGGAGGCTGACTGGAGGTGGAGGACCAT
>LOEQ01000282.1:0-11999 GCA_001685075.1 Bramus lutescens
GGAACCTGGATTGTTCTCTGGATTGGAGAGTGAGGGGGAGGGGAAGTGGGGGGAAGGGAGGGAAATGGGAGGAGGGGAGGAGGTGGAAATTTTTAATAAAAAAATCACAGTGCAGAGAAAAAAAAGTTCAGTGGTAAATTTAAAATATCTATCTATCTATCTATACAAAACTTTGAACAATTATTTGATATTATGAAAAGAAAGATCTTTTAGAGTCTAAGAATAAAAGAAGGACCATGCCATAGTGAAGTAATAGAGAGTATATGTAATAAAATATGAGAGACGCTTCAGTTCCCAAAGCTGGAAAAAAAGATCCAGGTACAAGAAGACTAGATGGAATTAGTAGGCTTAACATACAAATGCAACCCAATTTCAAAAAAGCAAACAAACACAAAATTACATGAATTTGGAAGAAAATAGTGCTGATGGAAATAGAAGAGGAGTTGGCGTTAAAGGAATAGAGGGTAGATTTGATGAAAGCAGGCTCCATGGACATCTGAAATTCTCAAACAATGAAAAGGTAAATTTCAAATGTCTAAGT
The DNA here is from genome assembly GCA_001685075.1 of Bramus lutescens. Lineage (NCBI taxonomy): Eukaryota > Metazoa > Chordata > Mammalia > Rodentia > Cricetidae > Bramus > Bramus lutescens. The sequence continues at coordinate 542 of LOEQ01000282.1, forward strand.
GAAGTTGGTATTTTTAATGTATTTATTTGCGGGACAGCGAGGCACTTCGGGAATAGCAAATTGCTTTTCCATATATACACAAAATATTATAGTAATAAAATTATTATACACTTTTGATATAGGAGGGTCATCTGTCTGTGTGTTACATTCGTGGGTGCGAATCTTCCCTGTAAGCCACTACCTCATGGTGCTACACAGATTATTAGAAATGGGTTAATTAAGATGTGAGAGTTAGCTAATAAGAGGCTAGAGCTAATGGGCCAGGCAGTGCTTAAACGAATACAGTTTGTGTGTTGTTATTTCTGTGTATAAGCTAGCCGTGCGGGAGCTGGGCGGGACGAAAAGCAGGCCTGCTCCCCTTTCACTACACTCTTTCATAGTTAGTAAGGCTCCTGTTGGTATAATTATGGCTTTTTCATTAGATAAATGCCTGAAACTGTGACAACTGAAACTTTTATTTCAAATTAATGTTATAAATTTTAATGCTTCATTTAAAAGTCATATTTTTCTCTATGAAAATTAGATAATAAGCCCAAAATCAAAATTTAGATTTGCATTATATAAATTTTTGTTTCTTTCTGTAAGTTACTTATTTTTTTATTTCTGTCTGCACAAATGTGTCTTTAGTCATTCATCTTACTTAAATAAAGGTCTATACTATTAAGGCAAACAAATATTTTAACTACTTAGCATAGTCCCCTAAATAAAGAATTTAATAAATACAAGAGGCAATAATACTTCTTGCAAGGATTATAACATAGTTATTGTTTTTGCAATATCTCTGCTGAATCTCCTCCCATATTTAATTAAAGTTTACAGTTCAATATCCTCAGTAGCATGTTATTAAATTTCATAGTTAAATAGATAGCATGAAAAACACTTCCTATTGTTTTATTATTTAATTGCAACAATATATTCTTCTTTCAAGGTACATGAACAAAAGACTTACAGGCAAGTTTGAGTTTAAATAGAATTATTTACATGCAGCAATAATGTTAAATACAGTAAATTAGTACATTGGTCCTTTAAAAGAGCAGCTGCATAAAATGTGTACAGGAAATAACACATCTTTAACTTGTGAATGCCACAGGATTTATCTGAGAATTATAGGCTAATGTTCAGTTATGAATATATGCTCTGAGATTATCCCACAGGTTACAGGAAGCAGCATGTTCAAAAAAGCTTTTCCAAACAATAAAACACCTAAAGTTTTATGAGGCTTTATTTGAATTTTGTTAATTTTTAAAAAAGGACACTATAATGTTTACAAGCCTCCAATTTTCCCCAACTAAAATTNTTAAAAAAAAAACTATAAAAAATTAACATTAACTAAAATAAGTTTTCATGTACTTTTAAGTTTGCTAGCTTGGCAAAAACAGTTGCTGCATAAGCATAAGGACTTGGCATTCATCAACCCCCCTCCAGAACTTATGTAAAGCCATGCGCCATGGTAGGCAGGCGCCTGTACTCTTGATGAGATAGAAGGAGGTAAAAAAAAATACCCCGATGCTTGTGGGTCAGCCAGCATGATTCACAGCATAAAGACACCCTATCTCAATAAGGCCTAAAGTGAAGACTGACATACATGAACGTGCACACACATATTGTATGAACACAATGTGTCAGGGTGAACACGCATGCACTCACGCAGGCATATCAATTTCTATGAGCAGCAATGCACATGGAACCTTACCTGCTGCAGTGTGAGTGACCATACCCATGTATTTTTCCTTGTTACATTTACTACTAAGGCGACATCCAAATACATTCCTATTTGGTCAAATTCTCCTAATTTAAATCATATCTTGACAAAATAATAATCCAAAAAACAAGATCTATAGAATTCTATTTTCCTGGAAAAGCATTCATTCATGGAAATATGCTATCTATATATAAAGTTATAATATATATATATATGTGTGTGTGTGTGTGCTATTAGTTTTCATAAATTAGACAGAAATAAAGAATATGCATTAAAGATATAGTACAGTTGTATGAATGTAGAATCCATTGAAAATGTTCGTGATGAAAGTAAGGATACAGCTTAGAAAGTTGTGTACCTACCACATAAACCTTTCTCATCAAACCAAATTAAGAACAGAACTGAGGTCCTATCCAATTACTTTTCTTGTGATGGATGGGGATGTCATAGTTTTTAGTTTCAGAGAGCAAAGCATTTTATTCCGTTATGGATTCATTTCTAAAACTGTATAATTATAAATCAAAACAAGTGACTCTCTAATGTTGTTAATAAGTAATTACCCTCACCGAGGTTTTCCATGGAAATGGTGTTTTTTTAATGTCCTCTGTTGTTCATTAAAAGTGATTTTCCCCTTCTACACTGTTTTAAATGTGTCTTCAACTCAGCTAATATCTGCTGAGTTAAAAACAAAAGGACTTATTGAGACATTAACTGTCTTTCTTAACCAGCATTTAAAATTCCTGGTAACGATTGAACAGGTAAAGGAATATTTTAAGGAGAAAGGTAGTCAGTCGGTACAAACATGAACAACAAGAAGCAAGAAACAGTCCTTGGATCTCCTCAACCTTGTATATTTTCTTCATTTTCCAACTTCAGAAGCTATTCCAAAATAGTACACATTTCTTAGATCACATATGTTTTCAATGAAGCTAAGTTTCTCATCTGGAATAGAATTAACAGGCTAGATAGAATATGTGACCCACAGACCCTGGGATGTATCTGAAGGAGGATGTAGATTCTAAAGTTCAGGTTCAAAATTTCTCCTTTGACACTGCTTTGCAAGTAATATTCCAGCAGTTCCGGCATTGGGAGGCAGAGGTATGAGGACTTCAAAAAAAATCTCAAAGCCAGCGTGGGCTACAGGGATTTCAAGCAAACAAAATTTCTTAGCAGGCATGTGGTAACTTCCATATTTATTTAATACATTTTTTCTTAACAAATACATTGGTATATTTTGTAACAGAGTTTGTTTCCCATTGTAAATTGGCAAACAGAAAATTATCCCAACACCAACCCCAGATTGCTCCTCTGCCTCTCTCCACCTCCTAAGTCAATGCTGCTTTCTTTAGAGAATAAATTCTTCCTCCAAAATATAGGAGGGAGAATACTGATACTGTTAAATATCAAAACATACCCTCATGCTATTTTTACACATCTGTCCGTGGACCACCATCCTCACTTCAGGTGAGTGCTGCAAAGGCAATCCATCTCTTGGTGGTTGCCTTACCACTCATGTGGCATTTCAGTACTAACTACAAAACTCCTGGGGACATGATTATGATTTTAGAAAGCATTCCCATCTGACAGCATGTTGACCTCACAGAACTTCAAGGCAATATCACAAATAAACCCCATGAATAACTTGTCTCTTCCATATTGAGTTTCAGTTTGGAACAAATATATGATTTTAAGAGAAAATATATTCTATAAGCAATATATGTAATCTATTTCATATGCTTCATTTTTCTAACCAGTAATCTAGTCTCTAACAAAAGCAATAAAGAGGTAACTGTGTTTTAATTTTCAATATTCCTGCCTGACTTTTGTAGACATTAAAAAGAATTCTGAGTGAATGAATTCAATGAATGATTGAATGCAATAAAATACATATATCTCATCAGTGAAACGCTTAAACTGAGGTCAAAAGATGTGCAAGAGTAATCGGGTAAGACACAGACAGTCAGACATGCTAAATCCTAAGGCAGGCCTTCAAACATCCGTCTGTGCTTCTGTAAATACACAGATGTTACATCTTCAAAACAATGCTTAGCAAGCTGCTGGGTCTCTTACTCAACTTCACTGTTGCCATGGGCAACACATACAGAAATGTTCCTAGTTCATTTAAGAAATTTATTTCATTACATTTATAATATTAAAACCATTATTAATCCCAGATTATTTATTTGTTCCATTTACCAGTTAATCTAGACCCATCAAATAGGGCAGCACTTCATGGAAAAATCACCAGAATCCTCTGAAATGATTTGATATTTAAGGTCGTTTACTTACGTAAATTCTATCACAATGACTTTTCACTAACTCATACAATGTAGTTCTTCACAAGATATAACTGCAGTATATTTTTTGTTCATTGTTTATACGATGGGTGCCAAAATACATTTCTGTGTGCACATGTGTTTGTGTGGTTGCATGTCACATGGAGATTAGAGGCCAATCCTGGTTGTGAATCCTTTTCTTCCTTGTTTGATAAAAAGCATCTCTCTTACTCACCTCTGGGATTTCCAGACTACCTGTATCCCCAGATGCCAGTGATTCTCCTGTCTGTGTCACTGTAGGAACACTGGGATAACAGATGCATGGTGTGGTACTCAGCTTTACTTAGATTCTGGAGATCAAATCCCCGTCTTCATGCTTGGAAACAAGAACTTCCACACTAAAGCACTACATATAGATGAAGGCTAGTTGGCTGTCTTCTCTCTCTACTCTGGTTTTCTACGCGGCCTGATTTGATAATAGCACACGTAATTAAAATAAGTACTTCATTACTATTTGCCCCCGAGTGAAAAGGATAATTTGCTTTGCGGTGTCTGCTGTGCAAGGGTCTGAGGCTTTCAGTGTCATTTTCTTTGAATGGATGGGTTGCAAGATGAAGTAAAAAGTTAAGATAGATTTGTCTAACCTCAGCAGAGGTATTTTGTTATTTGGAAAAAATAAGAACATGCAAAATTCCGTAGAAGACATGGGAGTTAGGTGATTCTTGCTGTTCCTGTCTTACCAACTTTCCCACGCCATCAATTAGTATCATATATGCCATGTTTGGTTGGTATCCACGGGAGGCCTGTCCATTTCTGAACAGAAACAGAAGAGAAATGGTTGTGAGGGGGAGACTGAGAGGAGAGGAGGATGGAGAATCTGTGGTTGGGAAGTAAAGAGGTGATAATAATAATTAGTATCATTAAAAAATATGATTTTGTTATGTCTCAAATTCTGTGGACTGCTTGAGACCCAGAAATTCAACTTGTCTGTCCATTTAGCTCAAGTGAGATGTTATTCAACCATGTGGCCACTTCCTCATGTGTCCTATCTAAATGCTATTCATGTGAGAATCATTATTCTCAGAGGAGAGAGGGAGAAGAGACATGACATTGTTTTTATATTTATTGATTCCAGAGTCCCAGAGCATACCTTCCTTTCTTCACAGCCCATTGCTCAAAGCAGTGGAGAAGCACAACCCAGATTCAGCAGAAAAGACATAACTTCCTCTTCATAGCAGAAGAAGTAAATGACATTTAGGAAAATCGATGAGAGTAATTGTTTGGAACTGACTTTGAGTACTCTACTAATTGTTCTAGGTAAACATTAGTATAAACAGTTCAGTTATGGTTGTTAGCTCATAATATGTTCAATATATTCTGAAAATGTGGCGGTAATTTTTAAACAGGTGACTGTAACTCTTCTGACCTTCTGCATTTGTAAAAAGACATAAGTACTATTTATGTCTTTTTAAAAATGTGGAAAGCAATATCCCTCAGTTTCATGGCAATGACTATAAAGATAAACTAGGAATTCTGTCAGCACTTACACATTAACTCCCCAACCCTTGCTAGTTCCACAATCGCCTAAAGCAGGTTAAGTTGATTGTAAACATTGTCCCCTCTAAACTGACATGCTTGCAGAGATGAGATGAGAAGAAAATGAAAATATATACAGGTTATGATCCTTCCTACTCTGGAGAGAATTATAGGTCTAGCATATCAGATAGGTGGAAGGTCAATGAGAAGGTCTAGATTGTGGTAAGAGTTGGACATTTTAAGGTGCTTTCCTCATCTGCTAGTTGGCTGTGCCACCTGATATAAAAAAATGAGTGTCATAGACTTGTTGTCTGTGATGATTTGGAGATGTGAAAATGCTTCATATTTTGCATTTTGTTGTTTTGTAGTCATAGTTTTATATGTTCTTCTTCTGGTCTGTAACTTATAATATAGCTGAGAAAAACTGAACTCTTAATTTTCTTGCCTCCACTTTCCACAGGCTTTGATTAATGTGGTTTTTGAAATACAATTTGAAACTTTTATCATATCCTCCACTGGTAAACTTATTTTTGTAAATAGTCTTGACTCAATGCCATTAAGAGAGAAGGGTATAAACAACACAGAACAATTTAGAGGACAGTATTGAAGCTTAGTGCTATGGAACAATCATTGTACACTGTAAATATGTTTTTCTCTCATTGTTCATAAAAAACTTATGGACCATTGACCAGGAAGGATTCTGGGGGCAGAGAAAATGCTTGGAAAAAGGAGGTCAGAGTCAGGGGAGTTCCGGTTGAGACATGGAGAGGAAACAGAAGATGCAAGATGAAAGAGAGATAAAGCCATGTGGTAGAATGTAGGTTAATAGAAATGGGTTAATTTTAGTTGTAAGAGCTAGTTAATAATAAGTCTTAGCTATATGTCAAGCATTTATAATTCCTGTTAAGTCTCCATGTTGATTATTTGGGAGTGGCTTCCAGGACAGGAAAATTCTACCTACAACTTAACAGATGAAAAAATTTTGCATTAAATAACACTCTATTTGTAATATTTATTTGTGTTTAATATTTTTTACTAAATTTTCAATAGTAGGGGAAATTTTAAAACCTTTCCTCACAAACTTATTATATTTTTGCGTATTTACAAATACATTTTACTTATTGAGGATGTCACATATATATTTAATGTTTAGATAAAATGCCTCCTGGTCCCTCCCTTCCAGTTCCTCCAATTTCCCCTCAACCACTATGTCCATACATCTTCACATCCTACTATGGAGATATTTTTTCATTCATGTTCATTGCTTCTCTGTTCACAAAACCCATGTTTAATAATCTTGATGAACAGGGAACAATATGCCCATCAACTGATGCATAAAAAATGAAAATCTGGTATATGTACATAATAGAATAATATTCAGCTCTCAAGAAAAGTGGATTTACAAAATTTAAAAAAAAGTTAAATAGATTACTCTGGAGATAATCATGCTGAGTGAAGTAATCCAGGGACACAAGGACAAATGTGAAATATTTTCTGTCATTTTTGTGGGGATAGCTTTGAATCTTCAGATATGTGTGTTTCATTTGGAATACTCGTTGAGGTCAAAAAAACTTCAAAGGAGAGGAGGCAGAATTCAGTAGTATAAGTGGTTACAGGTGAATAATGGAAAAAGAAGGGCTAAATTAAGAGATGGTAGAGGTATATAGGAAGAGATATAATTACCGCTAATGACTTTAGGAAAATCAATATACACTTACACATACACACACATACATTTGAAGTTTGTGACCAAACGTTGACTCAGGAGTTGTACTGGCTGGTTCTATGTGTCACTTTGATATTGCTAGAGCCATTGGAGAGAGGGGAGCCTAGATTGAGGAAATGCCTTCATGAGACCCAGTTGTAGAACATTTCTCAACTGGTGATCAATGAGAGAGGGCCTAGTCCATGGAGTGTGGTGCCATCCTTGGGCTGCTTGTTCTGGGTTCCAGAAGAGAACAGACTGAGCAAGCCAGGGGAAGGAAGCCAATAAACAACACCCTTCCTTGTCCTCTGCATCAGTTCCTGCCTCCAGGTTCCTGTCCTGTTTTAGTTCCCATCCTGACATCCTTCAACAATGAACACCAAAGTGGAAGTGGAGGTCAAATAAACCCTTTCCTTCCTCGCTTTTTGGTTTTTGTGTTTTTTCAAAACACTACACACCCTGGCTAGGAGAGTAATTAGGGGTACTTGCTGCTCTTTGATTTTGCTGTGTTTGATTCCTTGCACATATATGTTAGCTCGAAATCAGGTATAGTTACTCAAAAACTGATACCACAGCCTGGCTACCACAGTCACTAAGTACATACATGGTTCACAGACATGAACAGGAGGAACTCCAATAAGAACGAAGTTAAAACAAAATATATTTTCAGCTTTAACAGGTAAGTCTTATTATTTTCTATAACAGATGCTTACTGAGGTTGTATTTTAAAGAAACATGCACAGAAAGACAAATACTGTATGATTCCATGTATATGGATTATTTGAGTACTTTAATTCAAAGGAAGAGAAAAGATAATAAATAGTGCTGACGAGTTGTAAGACTGGAGTGGGTAAAAAGTGATTACTTAACAGACATAGATTTCAAATTTTCAAGATGAGAATATTCTGAAGATGTTTCGCGACAATGTGAGCTTACTAACAATTACTGAATTTAACATGTAATCATGGTAAAGAGTTACATGCCTTTTAAAAGCCACAATATGACACAATTTCTTAGTTTTCTACCAGGATAAGAGGAATTAGTTTTTTAAGTGTGTGGCCTCCAGTAGGTGGACCAGATGCCAGTGAAAAGCCACAAGTCCAAGAACGTATGGGCAGCATAAATTGATCTATGTGATTTTTTTTGTTCTTTAATCAAATCTGGGTGAGTATGAAAAGGGATAGATTTAGGAAATGTTAGAGAAGGGAGGTGAATTTGTTTAAAATTTTAAAAAGATCCTGAGGAATTGATTAAGCACATATGCATGCAATAATCCTTAAAATGAAGATATTTTATTATAAATATGTTGATTATGAATATATAAATCATGTTTGATATTATTTAAAAATAAATAATCTACTTCTAAATTATCACTGTTTGCAGAGTTTCTTTTATTTAAAATATTTGTAATTAAAATAATCAACCAATGAAAGAATTTAGAAATGGATTTTATAGTGCTTCAGGTATTGAACCAGCAACTAATAAGTTACCTTCATTTAAAATTTATCCTTTATATCAAAGAAAGTCATAAGATATTAGCTCATGAAGTAAATAAAGAGAAGGCTAGCTGAATAAGTAATCATTAAGAAGCATACTCTAGGATTTAAGTTTTTAAATCTTTATTCTTCTGAATCACATCCAGCAATATCACAAGATTTATTCTTAAGACCTACATAATGTAAACTATATCTGGCATGTCTCCTCAATAAAGTCAGTGTTCAGACATGACTAAAATTTTTAAAAAAGGAAGCTTAAAGTAAGTAAATTTATAATCTTTTCCACTAATCATATATGCATCCATCAAGAAATATTAGTCTTCTAGTTAGAGGGACTAAATACAAATCCCATTATCTGTATCACGGGCCTGCTAGAAGCAGCTTTTCATCTGAAATTCATTGGGTTCAGACCTCATTTATGGGTTTATTCTTTCATCTCTTCTTATGAGAATTTATTCATGAGATTTTCCCCCTAAGCTCTAGTCTTATTTCTGTTATAGAAGACTGCATTTTTTCCTTGAACATTTTTTAAGAGTAAGATTTTTCTCCCTATTTCTCTAGCAGTTGTGCAGTTTTTTTTTGAAACAAAGCCCTTGTATTTTCTGAATGTCCAGTCTGGTTAAACTATTTCATAGCAAACTATTGCAATAGCTTCTAAAATTTTATTTTTTGAATTATTAAGAAAATCAAAATTAAATACTCAAAATATTTAAATAAAGAGTTTGGGTACTTCTATGAGTTAAAAAATTATCACTCTTTCATTTGTTGTCTTGCTTGTCAATTAATATTTTGTCTCTTTTTATTGAAAACATTGTTTTTGAACGTGTGCCTAGTATATAGTAAATATGGTCAAAACAGATGGAAGTCATAGGGTCTAAGAATATGTAGATGTTATTTTGTTAAATGGTCTTTGTTCTGGTGTAATTCTGCTGCTATGACAAAAACTATAACCAAAAATATAGAATAGGAAATGAGATAGGAAAGGGCTTATTTAAACTTACAGTTTATCATTGAAGGAAGTCAAGGCAGGAATTTAAGCAGGAACCCAAAACTGAAACCTTGGAGGAATCTTGTTGAATGTCTTACTTTCTGGATTGTTAGAAATACTGTGATTAACTAACTTCTTGACACATTCCAAGACAACCTGCATAAGGAATGAGACCATCCATAATGGGTTAAGTCTTTCTCAGTCAATTAGCAATAAGGACAATCCACCACAGAAATGCCCACAGGCCAGCCTGACAAATCCCTCAATTGAAGCACCAATTTCAGGTGATCTAAGCTGTGTCAAATTGACAGATTAAGCAAACCATGGAAGGTATGCTGTTCAACTGCTTTTTAAATGCTCATGACCATGTTTGAAGATTTATGGCAAAGCTGCTTATAGGAGGAACCAATACCTCTATTCATTGGATTTGAGGCCTCATTCACCTAGAGGAATTTATACCTAGCACTGCAAACAGGATCAAATACCCCCATAATGAGGAAAGTGATAAGCCATAGGGGAGGATCTATTGATGTTTTTCTTCTTTATGTTCTCAAACCACCTTCTCAATATTTGTGTTTATCTCTATACAATTGGGCTACTCCTAAACTCAGTCTAAGAGAACTCTGAGTGGTGGTTTGTGCAAAGATTCATAACTGTACAAGTGCGGAGGAAAAACAGCTGTAAGAATTCAATCATATATGAGACATCTATATAAACCCTCTCGGAAGGAAGGAAAGAAGGAAGGAAGGGAGGGAGGGAGGGAGGGAGGGAGGAAGAAGGAAGGAAGGAAGAGCAAACCAGAAGATGAGAGTGTTGTAAAATGGTGTTCTCTGGATTAGATACACTTGTTGCCCACATGAACTCATAGGATTTGTAGTACATAAGACTTGTACAAAACAAGCTACTTAATAATTCCAACATAGGGGTGATCCCAAGGTCTTACCTTACCTATTGAACTATGAAATTGGTGGTTTCTTGGACCGGAAAAATAACTTTTTACTTTAGGAATGGGACCACTGGAAGGTTCTTCATAATCTGGTGAATTACCCCAGAGCCATAACCAGATAGATTGCATTTACTGGGCTCATTGGCTTAAGAAAAGAAAATCACATGAAGTTGGGAGAGTTATGTTGTGGGTAACTAACGAAGGTTAGATGTAGTGAGAGAAGACTGAAAATAAAAAAGTTTATTACTTTCTCACAAATAAACAAAAGTACTTATATTTGGGTTGTATCTTTGCATTTTTCATTGCAATTCTCTCTTATATTAATGATATAAAATCCAATATATATATACATGATCTGGGAAATTTTGGGTTACTTTTGACTTTGAAAGAGCTTTTCTTGGCTCCTATTGAGTATACATCAGGGGCTAAGTTCCCAGAGAACTCAGCCAGCAAAGAAGGTTGAAGACAATGGTTCTCAAGATTTTGTTTCATGAATTTGAAGAATGAAATTATGACCCATTGAAGGAGAGTTTTGGATGGAAGCTTTTTTATATAGATTCATATATGTGTATGGGAGAGAGAGATAAAGAAGAGAAGGAGGGGAAGGAGGGGGAGGAGGAAGAGACAGAGAAACAGAGAGAAAAAGACAGACAAAGAGACAGGGACAGGCAGAGACAGAGAGACATACAGACAGGGACAGGACAGTAACAGGGACAGAGTGTAGTGATAGGAGTGGCAGACTGGCCTGCTTTTCATTCCGCCCGGCTCCCACATGGCTAGCTTTACACCTGAAATAACAACACACAAAT
>LOEQ01000282.1:12008-28016 GCA_001685075.1 Bramus lutescens
GGCTGGCCTATCAAAAGGCCAAGGCAGTTTCTATATTAACCAATGAAAGTAACAGATAGATAGAAGACCCTCCTACATCAACAGAGAGAGCTCTTGTAGAGCAGGCGGGGTCAAGCAAAACATAGGGTGTCACTGAATGGCTAATCTGGACTCTTTTCGAAGGATTTATGGCAGAAACATCCATGAGTTTGGGAGAGGATGATAAGCTCATCAGTCCAGCTGATCCAACTTTGAAACTTCCAGGCCTCTGTTTTAAATATTTTTATTGTCTCAATAATGCTCTCTCAGGCAAGCAAAAGAGCTAAGAAAGAACCAGGAACCAGAACTCTGGCATTGTTGGCCTCCAGTAAGTCCACTGACAGAACAGTTGCTTTTTGGAATAGTTCTTTCCCACCTAACTGGTTTCTATCTCCAGTTCCCATTGTGAACACACACAGAAATATATATGCATTTGATAAATATCTGATTTTGCTATAGAAATAATGTCAGGATAATTAAATGAAGACTTAAATAAAATGAATTATTAACATTTGAATTAATCTTCTCATATTTCTGATCCTACAGAATATAGTATTGGATCAAACCCAGGGCTTCAGGCATGCAAAGCAAGCACTCTTTCAGCTAAGCTACAGACACAGCTAGATTCTCTGTCTGTGTAAGCCTAGCAATAATCACTTCCATTTTGTTACCAACTGTGTGCATATATGTACTTTCTTTTATTTCACTTTTTAAATTTTATTTTTGGCATTTTAATTATATGCCCTCTCCCTTCCCTTTCTTACCTCCAAACTCTCTCTTATAGCCTTTCTTGCTCTCCTTCAAATTCTTGGCCTCTTTTTTCATTAGCAGTTATTACACTCATACACATACATAATATTTATTTTATATATGTAATATATAAGATATTATTGATGGGGAAGTTCAGCCAATCACATTTGGCTAGGGCGTGGCCTCCTGAGGCCATGGAAGATAAACTTGGACATCCAGGTGTGCCCGCTCTCTTCTTCCCTGCGCACACTGGACCCTGGTCATGTGAGTTCACTGTTTTCCAATTATTAAACTAAATCAGTTATATTGAGCTGGTATGGTTAATTTTAACTTACCGGTCGAACATGCCCATCATATTATACAATAAATACATAATTAATATATCATAAAATATACTCATGTTTTATATACACATCTAATATATGATATAGATATACAATATATTTGAATATACAATAACATATTTATGTAGCATTAAACATATAATATACATTTATTATGTCTATGTTGTATATGAATATTTTATGTACCATATAAATAAATATTTAAATAAATATATAAAATGATACTATAAACTGTATAACAACTATAATATATAAATATAATGTATAATAAAATATACTTATAATATATTTTAATGTTATATTTAATATTATAATTGTGTTATACATCTTACTTTTATTTATTATACATGCACATATATTATGGACTGCTCAGTTTGTAGAAATTTATTCGTATGTATGTTTCATGGTTAGCTGTGGGTATTGGATAAATGTGTACAAAGATGTCCTTCCTTAATCTGGTCTTGCTTTCTTTTCCATTTAAAACTTCCCTATGCTCCTGACTCATTCTGCCTGAACTTTAAACACTCACTTCAGTTCCCATGGATATTTCCTAATAGAATTTCTGGCTCATTCTTCTTTCGTTGTTGCTAGGTGTTCCAAACATAAATATGGTGAGTTTTGCTGGAACTTTTCTCTCCCTTTATCACATATTCTATCACTAGCCACGCACTCTTAAATCCACTTTGTAATGCTGCTTAGATTTCATTAAAACTATATCAGCACTTGCTCTTTCCCAGACTAAGTCCTATTAATCTTCACTTTCTAGCTTCTTTCATTATGCATCATTTATGCTCTTTTACCAGCCTTTGCTACATTTATAAAAGTATATATGATGCTACAGTTTTCCTTAAACTCTTACAATAGATTTTTATTGCACCTAAGATAGAATCACAAATACCTAATATGCCCTATAATATCCTATCAAATATCCTAAATATGTCCTAAAATATCATATCTGGCTAGTCATCTTTGTCATTTCAATTTCCACACCCTTACCCCCTTTTTTCAAAGACAATCAGAGTAAAATTTATTTTTGAAACATAATGTATTTTGATGGTGATAAAGAAAGTAAGAGACTTTAAATTTCAAAGTACTGCAAATTATTTAAAGTTAGTATTTATTTAAATATTTTTATATTTTTATAGCCAAAGGTTTCCCTCCATCCTCTCTTCCCTGCCCTAACCCACCTTTCCTGTCACGCTCCACTCCTCCTGATTTTCTTCAAATACAGGCGGCCATCTTGTGAATATCAGCAAGCCATGGTATAGGCATATCAAGCTACAATGAGACCAGGTATTCCTTCCTTCAACAATGTTGGTTGAGTCAATCCAGCAGGAGGAATGGGCTCCAAAATCAGGAAAGAGTCAGAAACATCCTCCACTCTCACTGCTAGGAGTCCCACACAAAGACCAAGTTATACAACTGTAGCAAATATGCTGAAGACCTAGGTCAGTTCTAGGCAGGCTCCTTGGTTGTCTGTTCAGTCTCTATGAGCCCTTATGAGCCCAGGTTAGTTGTATTTGAGAGTATCTCTGGGATGAGCTAGAAACTTGTAGGAACTACAACTCCCAGGAATCTATGTGGGCGACTCTTGTTAAAACTCCTAGCAGTAGGGGTATGGAATCTGAACTGGCCATCTCCTATAACCAGAAAAGACTTCCTTCAGAGTTTCTGGGACACAATCCCAGACACAAACCTTTCAACGTATAATTTGTCTTGCTTACAAGATGTGCTTGTGTAAAGATGGTGCAGAAATTGTGGGAGTGGCCAATTGATGACTGACACAGCTAGAGACCCAATATAATGATGCCTACTGATACTCTGTTTTACTCATAGAACAGTGGCTAGCTCAACTGTCAGAGAGGCTTCACCCCGTGATTGATGGAAACAAAGGCAGAGACCCACACTCAAACATTAGATGGAGGTCAGAGAATCCTGACGAAGAGGGGGAGGAGAATAGGAGGGCTCAATGGTGCCAAGGACAATGCAAGAAAACCCGCTGAACCCACCTTCATCTTTCTTCACTGTTGTGTTCAAGCACCTCACCCTCTGGTCCAACCAGCACCACCTAACACCGCTCCCATCTCGCCATCTGCTTCTACAGTATCATCATAAACATTTTTGTTTCTGAATAGATGTAGGTTGATTTTCTTTATTACTGGGAATTATGATATTTGACTTTTTTCTGAAATGCTTATTATAATTCAAATCACTGTTTCATTCTTGTAATGGAAAAGAAAACTGATTTCTGCAAAGGCAAAGTTAGCAGCACTGTACTCTAAGCAACACACAAAATTCAGAGACTGGGAAAATGGAACACTAACTTATGGACACAATAGTTATGGGTGTGTTTACTGTTCTCTAAAATAGTTCTGAAGTCAAAATATTTCCCTAAGAATATTTCTATGCAAAGACCACAAAATACACTTCTCTAAAAATCTCAAATGCATCGAAATGTTCTGAAACACAGAAGCTACCAAAAAAACATATCAGTAATGAGAAATGTACAAGAGCCATGACACTGTGCTTTCAAAAAAAATTTGTTGATGAAGCTCAGAAATTTTGGACTGAGAGGAAACAAAAAGAGAAAGGATTAAAAGGCATCACTGTTGGTGGCTGATTAACTGCCAAATAATTAATATTAAAGATGCACTTAGTTTTCAAATTGCTTCATGCTTATTTGCTTAATTGACATGGAGAAACGTATCAATGCATAAAATAATTTACTTAGATGAAGTTCAAACAAGACACTGAATTCATTAAAAATTACCATTCCCTTTGTACAATTATCAGCATCATTAGCTGTTTTCTCTATTGTCTCATCAACTAACCTTTCAAGGAACAATTTAATCAGATAATGGAGTTGGATGTTCAGGCAAAAAACCAAATGTGTACATTTATATTAAAATTAATATTGAAATTTTCAATATTGGACAATAGTCTTATTTCACCACTCAGTGTCTTTCCTTAAATTATGTTCTTCATTTGGATGAACTGTTCAGCCCATGAACTAACACGATTAGTCAATAAGATAAAGACACATATTTATGTAAAAATATGTCATCCAAAATATATTTACATATAAATGTTATATTCTCATGTATTTTTATCTGTTAAATATCAAGTAACTGAAACTCATAAAGTATAAGCCATGTTCTAGCTAATATTCCATTAATATAGTGGGAAAATTCACATGCTAATTTCTGACTTAAGTCTATCTTCTTTGAAAAATCAGAACACAGAAAAAATATATGTATTTATTACAATGAAAAACAGTTACTACTTCATGCAAAGCATCTAAATATATGGCACCTTAAGAAGAAATTATTTTCCCCACTGCAAAATGCTTCATTTCTACACTGTGATTTTGCTATTCAAATAGTATTATTAATTTATATCTGTATTATACTGCAGCGCAAAGATTGTGAAATCCCTCTGTGAGTAAGATTAGGGACAATTTTCTGTCCTCTTTCTCTTTAATTAGCTGAATAATTGCTGTGACTTTTCAATTCCCTTTGCCCATGGAGATTTAACTTGATACTCAACTTTCATCACATGAAAACCACAGTCCTTTTTCCCCAAGATAATCTGTTCAATTTTCCTCTCCAGTATGATTGACAAGTATTTAGAAGGAGAAAAATTCAGACAAAGCCTGACTCTCAGAGCCACTGATCCATGAAAAGAATGGTATTCACTCTGAAAGGAAAAAAACAAACAAAACTGGATGTAAAATTCAATATTTTATCTAAGGCATATCTACATTATCTATCTATCTATCTATCTATCTATCTATCTATCTATCTATCTATATATATATATATATCAAATCAATACTTAGCAGGCATATTTGCATATACATAATCGGTGATATTTGTAGCATTTTAAAAGCATCTATGAGATCCTCTATTGTGATGCAAGTCTGAAACAAATTTACTTGAAGTAAAGATTACAAGGAAAGCAGCATATACTAAGGACTATGTGGACACAGAATTTAGAGATTCAGAACTATTATATTATCAAATTGACCAAGTCCTTCTTTTTTAAATATTGCATGTTCTTCTTAATGTCTTTGAGATGAGGTCACAACTGAATAATCAAGGATAGTTTGTTTATACACTGTGTTTTATAATTCAGACAACAATATTGGGAGGTTATAAATCTTTCTAGTTCTTTAGTTGCATATATTGTCAGAAAAGATAATTGTCTGTAAAATGATAGAAAATACTTTTATTAAGTGACGTTTAGCATGTTACTCCAAAGAGCATGCCTGAGAGTCATCAGATTATAATGTGTGCAGGCAATCTTCTCTGTGTCAAGTAAGCTAATTCTAACTAACATGTGTGTCCATGTGTAACATGTGACTTACAATATCCATTTCCTCACCATCTGCAATGTTGCTCTTAGCAACAAGAACAGCATGTGACAGTGCTCATGTGAGCCCACTGCTGAGCCACAGCGGTGCATAGGAGGAGCTAAGCAATGTGAAGCCGAAATATTAGTGAGGAAAACAAACCTGTACTTGTGATATGCAGGGGTAAGAATATAAATAGATAGGGCAAGAAAATAAAATATAACAACTGCAACAACAAAATAATGATAAAACAAATCAGGTAAGAAACAATAGTGAAAGAAGCCACAATATTCCTGGAGGTCACTGCAATATTTAATTTAATTTAATTTGTGTTCAGCTAGTACAGAATGTCCTTTCCAATCCTTTCTTTCCCTGTAATTTAATTTATATTTAGTAAAGAAAGCTAATCTCATTGTCCTAGTTGATAAGGAAAATGGTGGCTCCATGACAATTAATGTTTTCCACGGTCCCCATCACAATTAAGTCCAAGACTGATGTGTCTACCAGCTATTACGGTGCTCATGTTTAAAAAGATTGTTGTTGTTGATTTAATGGTTAGTTATGACTCTCTGCGGTAGAGTGCTTCCTCAAATCTCAGGTTCAATCTCCTAATCCCCAGAACAGAAGTAGGAGACTAAATAAATAAACAAAATTTTACATCAAATCTTATGGTTCTTCCAACAATTCCTACAGCTTATGATAATAGAATAATTTATAAGGTAATGTCATTCATACTCCATGCGAAAGTATACGGTTTTAAATATAGTTTGGGCAAATATTTAGGAAGACTATGTTCTCTACAATCATAAAAAGTCAAATAATTCAATTGTTAAGACATTCTTCCATAAACTATAAAAACGTAGAGTAACAACCGAAGGACCAATATTAAGTATCATGTAGATGATGAAAGTACTTCTGGGTTATTAATCCTTCCATGTATGTTTCCAATGTTTTAATGCACTTAATAACCTACTGCAAAGACAATTTTGTGAAGAGAAATTTAGTAAGAGGAAAAGTTCAGAAAGGAAATGTCTCCCATCAAGTATTAACCAGGCTTGACCATGGGCGCCCTTACACATTGGGAGGAGTGGATGGGGCGTGGGCTGGAGGAGAAGTGTGGGGGTCTGGAGGAGGGGTAACTGTAGTTGGAACGTAAAATAAATAAAATGAAGTGAAAAGGAAAAGAAAACATCTCCCTTTTATAATCACCATTTTACTGCTTTAACAGGAAGAAAACTGTGCACTTGACACTCCCTGGTAGTTCATTTAGGAAGACAAAGTAGTAGGAAACGCTTGAGGAAGTTACATCGCTGTTATCTAAACAAAGGAGCAGCATTGCTGTGACTCATTTGGTCCACGGAAAATAGGTGAAGCTGTTATTCGTGTGGGCCAGGCTCAAAAGTAATGGAAAACCTTTCCTCGTGGATTCAAGCATGAATGTCTATGAACAACTATTAGTTTGGGAAAAGATTAGCAACTATAGTTTTCTACTCCTAAACATTTACAGTCTGGCTGGGCGAGGGTGGCACACGCCTTTAATCCCGGCACTCGGGAGGCAGAGGCAGGAGGATCTCTGTGAGTTCGAGGCCAGCCCAGTATACAAGAGCTAGTTCCAGGACAGGCTCCAAAGCAGAAAAACCCTGTCTCGAAAACAAACAAACAAACGAACAAACCAAAACTCCAAACATTTACAGTCTGAGATTGATTACCTACAGAGATATCCTAGACAGACTAGCAAACTCCTCCCTCTGTGCTGTACCTAAGAAAAACACAGGGATTCCAGGTTGCTGCTGTAGAAGTTAGAGACTCCACCCTATCCCAGCTTCCTTGTGTGTCTATCCCGTCTTCATTCTCCATGATCTTAGCCAGGTTTCCAGTACCCAAGCAGCACAGGGCATGGCATTTGATCCATTCTAACTCTGTCTCCCCAACATATTATATTCTCGGCATCAGGCACTAACTATTCTTAGTAGAAATATATGGAGGGAGCATAGACATAGCCATATAATCCAGGCTTTATGAAATTGCTACCATCTGGCCTCCTATTTATTGTTTTCTATTAATAATACAAGCAGGAGGATACTTTTGTTTAATTATTGTTACTCTTATCTAGTATTATGCCTGAGTCCATAACGATGCTCTAAAAATTAATTAACATAATCACATCTAAATATAAATTTAAAACAGTGAAAACATATATATTTATAAAAGGCAAGAGGGAAAGCAGGGTTGGGGAGTTAGGAAAACAGAGACTGAGTGGAAATGAGACATGAGAAGTTTGGTTGCTATAGGAAGATGGGGTACAAAAACAGCCAGAAGGAAGAGAGGAATTTTACGATTTTTGTTGAACTTTGCCTTTATCTTAATATAGAGGAAACTTGAATTGGCATGAGTGTTGGATGGCAGTGACCACCTGTAACTTTTGCTCAAAAATGATTCCTCTTTGGGACATCAATACCATCACTTGGAGAATTCATTTCTAATTTCCTTCGTATATAAATGTAGCTCTGGGAATAATTTCCAGCCAGTGTGGGAATTAAACTGACCTTAGACATTTCTAGAAGGAGTACTTAGAAGGCGTTGTGCTCTTCTTTCCCTTTCTCTATGATTTCTAAAACACTTAGAGGCTCCGGTTAAGTACGTACCCTCTTTTTTCACTGGCAGAGAGGATTCTGTGCCTTTGATACGTTGTTCCTGCTTCTCTCACTTATTCGGTTCCATGCCCCATCGCTTGCACCTGGCAAGCAATGACATCCTGGACATCAACGTGATGACCTTACAGTGTAGGCGACTCCTTTTCAAACTTGGTTGTCCTACCTCCTAGACACAGAGTGTTGTGTAGATCTTTTGATGTCTCCCAGTCTGTCTTTTTGGTTGTTGATACAGTTAAATATCATATATAACTACAGGAGCAGCAAATTTGAGATGTGTGTGGTAAAAACAACAACAAACCCTGACTATACGCACCCTCTTCACAGCATTTAATCACCCTCTTACTCAGATCTGCTTTTCCTGAAGAACAAGCTGTGACTCACTCAGGTTACAAAGTTATTAAGAAAACCTGCAAACTGGGACACACTGCGAAAAAAAAAACACCCTTGAAAATGTGAAGCACCCTCCTGAAATCTTAAGAACCGATTTTAAAACTTGAGGGAAGTTGCAAACTTGCACCTGAAGTAGGTTTCCCTTACCAGATGTTGTATGGCGGCTGCCTCCATCACCACTTAGTTTTTGCTTATTTTTAAGTTAGCTTACAGAGTAATGAAATAATGGGCTTTATTATGGCACTGTTATGACATTATTTATATTTTGTTCGTATTTGCTTCCTGCTTCACTCTCCTTCCTTGTTGTCATCCCTACTCCCATGCACCCATAGCCTCTCTTCTGCTCACATGTATTCTGATCACAGGTATTATATTATCCCAGCTCTCTCCCACCACAACTACACTTTAAAGATACTCTTTTAAGATTTTGTCTTCTATTTCTCATTATCTTAATCTACTTTCTGGTTATACAAAAAGACACACACATAGACACAGAAAGCGGGGCAGAAGAGGGAGGAGGAAAGGGGGGATAAAAAGAATGAAATACAAATTTTGCATATAAAAACAAGTGTGTGTGTGTTGTGTGTTTGTTGTGTGTGTGTGTTCGTGGTTCTGATTCTGTCTTATTTTTGTTTATTACACTGAGTTCTATTCAGTTTCCTGCATATGTAATCATTTCCCTTTTCTTCATGCATTAAGAGAATTCCACTAATTTTAAGCATGCCCCCATTTTATACATCGTCTGATGAATAACATCGAGTTAGACTAATTCTAGCTATTGTGAATAGACCAGAAATAAACGTGGATTTGCAAGTACTCCCACAGCAGGAGATAAGTGCACTTGAATATAATCACTAGTGCTATAAGTGGATCATAAGATACTACTTTTAGTGTTTCTCAGAACCTTCCATACCGATTTCCACAGTGGCTGTATAAATTCACGATTCCCAACATGGAATAAGGTATATATATATACTGTAACTATATAAATATACTGATATAGCAATTGTAAAGGTTGAATTTTAATCCAGTGTCTCACTTTATTCAACCTTAAAATTTTTGTTGCCTTGCATGAAATGACAATATGTAGACACTTGATTTGCCTCCAAACAAACCAGACTACACCAAACTTTGTGGGCTAATAATGTACATGTTTTGGTTTTATTTTATTTGTTTGTTTGTTCTTGGTGTAAGGAATTAAACAACTGTATAACAGAAGTACTTAATTTCTCTTTGAGTAAGCTGTCTGAGTCAGTGCTCCTGATCAGGATATCACTTTCACTGTATGTGTGAATTTGCCATTTTCTTGCTCTTACATCGCCAAAGTATGATTTCCCTCCATAGAACAAAACAAAATTCACTATTACACCTATACTTTAACCCTTGAAAATAGGAAGAAAGTGAAAAGAGCCTAATTTCTTTTAAAAAATAACCTATTAACTGAGACTGTTACTTCTTTTTAAATCCGTATTGCCACTTTTGCCTCTAGAGAGGCCAGAAAATTTAGTTTTATTAGAGTGCATAAGATAGATAGAAGATAGATGGATAGATAGATGATGATAGATAGATAGATAGATAGATAGATAGATAGATAGATANATAGATAGATAGATAGATAGATAGATAGATAGATAGATAGATAGATGTTATACATCTATGATATCTATATATGTGCATGAAAGGTTTTGAGGAAAATCATTAATTTATCTGATAGCGTGGCAAAATTCAGTCTATCTCAGTTCAAAGTTATTAACGGTGCTAACAGTCTTTAGGTATTTGCCAATCTCCTTTGTGCATATCAAAAATTGTAGACTCATGTATAAGTGATAAATAATGATTTTGAAAATTAGTTTTCAGCTATTACAGATCCTTTAATCCCAGATCAAGGGATGTTTTTTTAATAGCAAATGAAGGATAAAGCGCAAGTGAGAGTCAGGCCCCTTAGGTGTGTCCTGTGATTGTGGTCATGAGGAAAACAGAGTTGGGAACAGTGTTCTGTGGCTGCAGTACTGAATGGAGAATGCAGAGGGTGTGCTGTGCATCTTGCTACTCTCTCTCTCTACAGAAAGCAGCATGCTAAGAGACACAGTAATTTACAAAAGCACACAGATGAAAGAGAATATTAGCAGGACTATGTTCAATGTATGAAATATTTTATGGTAACTTGATACATACATAAAATCCCTTCTCATTTTCAGGTCATTTTCCATCTTCTTTTTAAAAAAAAATCTAAGGTTTTTCTTTGTCAGGTTCCATTTTGGTACAATATCTGCAGGGGTTCAGCCTTGATATGTTCATATGTTCCAGGGTAGGGACGTGTCATTTAGTAATGTCAGGCAGAAATAAAAGTGTCACAAAAAGAAATGGACAGAGTCACAGGACAGAGTCAGGAGGGCAACCCAGTGAATATTGAATTTGTCTGTGGTTTATTTTCCATATGTTTTATATACCCCAATCCAAAAAAAGGGTGGCGGGGAGAAGGCAAGACTTCTTTACCATGATGAAAACAAGGAACAAAGTAAGTAGCTCTTCAGTATCTGAAACATCAAGTACTTATACCCTGAGTTAAGTATTCTGCTGTTTAGGCAGGACATGCAGGGACCACACCCTAGGCCAAGCATCCTGTAGGCAACCACCTCCTGGGTCAAACCTCCTATCACAACCTTGAGTGAGCAAGAATGGTCTTGAACTCGCTGACCTTTGGTCAAAGTAGAACAAATCCACTTCTGTGGGATCCAACATTTCTGTAAATTTTTTGTATGTCCTGATATTTTGCTTGAACCTACTTTGCAGATAGTCTTGTGATTTTTTATAGGTAGCATCTTAATTTCCTTAGAATTTTGTGCATTTTTCATTTTTAATCAATAAGAAAAATAGCACAGGGCTGGAGAGATGGCTTGGGAGCTAAGAGCACTGGTTTCTAGAAATCACAGCTACATCCTTGCAATAACTATCTGCTCAAAACTCTATGTGACTCCAGATCTGGGAATCCGATATCCTCTTCTGTTCTGCAGGATTATGCAAGCATATGAGACACAAAAGTTGATACAATCTTGCATATATACACATAAAATAAGAGATAAATAAATATTTTTAAAATCAAAACTTTTTTTTTAAAAAAGCAGTTTAAATTCCATATACAGAAATCTGCCTTAACAACTGTATTGTGTATCAGAGTTTTCTTATTGGTTTCATTGTGCTTGCGGATGGGGCAATCAGATCTGCAAATTACAAATTTTATCTGAAGCATTTCAATCATCATATCTGTGTTTGTGCTTCGACAAACACTTTTGACCAATTTCTTCTTTTGTTCTCAGGGATCTTTTGTTTCCAGATCTTGCTTCACCTTGAATTAGCTTAATTTTTAAATTTTTATTTAATTAAATATAATTACATTATTTTATTATCCCTCCCTTCGCTTCTTCAAACCCTCCCTTATCTCCACAAACTAAATTCATGGTCTCTTTTTTACTATTGTTGCTATACATCTATACGTGAATAAATATATAAATGTAACATGATGAATCTGTTGAGCATTGCTTGTATGCATGTATTTTAAGATGACTTGGGAACAATTTCAGAGGCTCATCCTTGGAGCAGATTGATACTCCTCTCAGCAATCTTTAGCCTTCTTCAGTTCTTTATCTAGGGGTGAGGCCATATGAGATTTCCCCCATCCACATTGACATGTCAACTGGTCTTTCCATGTCTTGTTTATGCAGCCATGTTGTAAAGATGTCATGGGTGTAGAGTCCCTGTCATATCTTTAAGATACAATCATATGTCAGATTTCCTGGTCCTCCTATTCCTCATTGTTTTCTGAGTCTTAGATGTAGGGGTTTTTCTGTGTATGTATCATAGTGACTGGCTGTCCCAATGTTACTGGTATACGATGTTGAGTACAAAGTTTCCAGAATATTAATTATGAGGCTCAAACATTCATAAAACACCACCACTCAACTTGTCTGCTTCTCCATGATACTTAAAAGGAGTCTGTCAATGGGAGTTGTGAAAGGAGGTACTTAAGGTCGTGGGAGCAGAGTAAGCAAACATGTAGGCAGAAGCAGCAGATGTGTTTTGATAAACCCACTATGCTCAGATTGATTCTGAATGATTTGATAAAGGGATGCAATGGACAAACAACACAATGATTATGTGTTAGTTGCTAAGGTCACATCAAGAAGCTAATATACAAAGCAAATTTATATACAAGGCAGGGAGAATGTATCTATGTGACCAGTCCCCAATAAAAATATTGATGTATGCAAGCCTACAATAAGCTTCTGTGGAACAAAACTAGTCATGTGCTGTGGAAAATTATTGTTAGGAAATAATACATGCCCTATGTGAATCCACTGGCAGAGGACTCAAAAAGGGACAGTTGGTTTTATCTTGTCATTATCCTATTCACCTGTTGGTTTTGATGGGTATTTGCATGTTTCCTTTCATCGTAATAAATCTTACTTATGCATAAAGCTGTGTCTTGCTTGGTGGGTCATTCTAGCAAGTCTCTGAACCTGTTCAACCTTAGAGACCCTTAGCATACTATCTGAAAGCCAGAGTTCAATTTTGTAAAGAGTTGAAGAAGTCACCTGAGATTCAGGACTGATGTCACATAGAAATTTATTGTCTCTGTATAAATAATATTATTGTATGTGCTTGTGTTTTTATGAGAATGTATGTGAGTATGTGTGTGTATGAGAGAAGAGAGAGAGAGAGAGAGAGAGAGAGAGAGAAAGAAAGAAAGAGAGAGAGAGTTTGTATATTTTTCTGCAATCCAGGGCCTCCCTCATACCTACCTGTTGGGTGTTCTACCACTGAGTTATAGTGGTAATATAGTTATATAATATAATATAGTGGCTATATAGTTATATAGAAAGCACCAATGGGGAAGAACTTTGATCCTATAAAAGTCAGAAAGAGATTTTAACAGATACTATTTCTTTTAATAATTTAATTTATTCAATGTATGTTTGCAATATAAGTGTATCCTAGGACCTAAAACTCATCTAAACATTGACTGTGACTATGGTCTCACAGCTAAGAAAAACGTGTTAAAGGCTTTAACAATGGAAAATTAAATAAAGAAAGTGTTTTGGGCCTTCCTGAGAGATTGATCAAAATTTAATGGACAAATTAGTCTATTCCAAATCTTAACGATTCGTGGTAGAGTTCAGTAAAAGCTGGATGAGAACTGGATGCTGACAAAACTTACTCTATGATGACTGGAAAATATATATGTGTCCCTTAAAAACCTAGAGAAAAAGTCACTCTACACAGTAATGATTGTGGTTCTGGAGATAACTACTTTAATAAAAAATGTCACATTTCTCAAGAATTTTCTGTTGACAAATCTTATGTGTTTTCCATTTTCTTCTGCATTTATAGATGGACAAACAAATCAGAGATGTTACAGAAAATAGTGTTACATGGATTAGTTGGGTTCTTTCTCATTTCTCTTTTTTCAATTAATTAATATGTATTTTGATGTTTGGCATTGAACACACAGGCAGGAAACAATTACGGTGTTTGTACTGGGGAGCTATATCTGCAGGCCAGGCTTTAAAATATACCAGTGGAGAGATGTAACTGTTCAGTGGGAAAAGTGATTAATATTTTCAATGAAAATTGCTAAGTAGAAGATATGATAAGTAGATGAAACAGTATTCAATAAAAATACATAATATGTTGCTGTGGCAGAATTCGGGGAAATCTACTAATATTGAGAAATGATTTATTGATCCAACATACAGTAGCATCTACCCAATAATAGTCAGGGAAATTGAAACGAAAGAATCTACTCGCAAAGCATTTGCCCTAAAGTCATGAGGACCTGAGTTTGATCCTCAGCTTCTATGGAGAAAACCTTGACCCAGTAGTATGTTAGTCATAGCACTAAGAAGGAGCCATGGAGCTTGCTGGCCTGTCAATCAAGCAAAATCAGTGAGCTCCAGAATCATGGAGATATCCCATCTTAAGAAATACTAGATAGATAGGTAGGCAGGTAGATAGACAGACAGACAGACAGACAGACAGACAGACAGACAGACAGACAGATAGATATAATTTAGTGTGGGGAGCCATTTAGGAAGATATATGACATCCAACTCTAAAATCCACATATGTGTGTACCAACATGAAAACACAAACACATGCACATTTTATAAGCATAAAGCTTATTTTATGAGTACCAAGCAACAATAATCAAAGTAAATCTTAAAATTCATAATCTTCATATATTATACAAATGGAATTTCTATAATACGGTTAGGGTTAGGGTTACAACTTAGGGTTACTGTTAGAAAAATATCCTTGCCAAGTCAATGACTCTTTTATTATTAATTTGTTTGAGAATAATACTGACATTTGTCAAAAAATTTGCCAAATAATTTAACTTTTACAACAGTACATAGTTTTTATTAGATAAAATTATCATGCATCTCAGTTCATTTAAATATTATAGTTCTTGACTTACTAGTCATCTATTCACTCTCTACCATTCAGAGATATCAGACAGTGAAATCAAATCTGATCATGTTTTTTCACATAACATTCTTTTACAGCCCACTGCCTATAATTGAATCATTACACATACATTACACACATAGTAAATACATATGCATCTATTTTTTCAGTGTGTAATGAGTCTGATGGATATCATTTATGGTCTAGTACTCGTTACCCTATTCTTCAAAAATTAAATATATAATAACAATGACTATTATGAAAATCAGTACACTTGCATGTCTCATAACTTTGATACAATCAGTAATAGGCTTGAATGAATTTCAAAAAATATACCATACTATGGTTTTGCATTGTTGATGTTCCCATGTGCACACATTTTCATCTTTCTTCCAAATGATCGGAAAACTACTGAAGGTTTAATCTAGAATTTAGCTTATTCTAAAGAGGCTCCTGGTTTCCTCTGCTTTGCATTCTGTACTTTGTGAAATTTCATTGTCTTTCAGTGATTAGTTACAGCTATCCTAGAAATATTTTGTTGATCTCACCAGTGAGTAAGTCCACAAATACAAAAAGAAATTAAGAAAAATGTATAATAGAGGCTAAAAAATGAATACATCACAGGAGTGTAAAGTTCTATTGTTGTTTTCTTGACATATTTTAGGTAGAAATGGAATTTGAAGATGTTTTACATCTCTAGAGAGTATTCCTCTGAGGATAGAACCTATTTCATTTGACATCCCTATATCTAAATTATGCTTTAGAAAAAAATATTATTCTGTTTTCTTTGTTCTCACTCTACAAAGTAGTATTTGGAATCTTCAAGGCATTGAATAGATGGTTGAAAAGCCTAATCAGTGAATTAACAAATTCTAATGAGCCTTATAAGCTAAATTTGGCTCCTGTTCTACAGGGTTACCTAAACTCTGAGCAGATGGGTTTAATGGAGACATTCCATCATCCCATTTAGGGCTTAGTTTTCCTCCCCCCTTCTCTCTCTCTCTGTCTCTCTCTGTCTCTCTCTCTCTGTCTGTCT
>LOEQ01000282.1:48520-84188 GCA_001685075.1 Bramus lutescens
CCTATCAAAGGGCCAAGACAGTTTCTTTATTAACCAATGAAAGTAACACATAGACAGATGACCCTCCTACACCACTATGCCATGCAAAAGTTTCTCAGTTTCATGAGTTTCCACTTATTTTCTAACTTTAGGGCCTGTGCTAACAAAGTTCTGTTCAGAAAGTCTTTTCCTGTGCCAAGGAGTTCAAGTTTCTCCTCCACTTTCTCTTCTATCAGGTTTAGTGCATCTGGTTTTAGTGTATCTTTGACCCACTTGGAGTAGACTTTACACAGGGTAATACGTGTGGGTTTATTTGAATTCTTTTACATGCAACCATCCAGTTTGACAAGCACCATTTTGAAGATGCTGTCTTTTTTCAACTGTGTACTTCTGGCTTTTTCTTGAATCATAAATTCATAGGTATGTAGAATATGCCTGGGACTTGATTTGATTCCATTAATCAATATGACTTTTTTGTGCCAACACTATAATGATTTCATTACCATAGTATTTTAGTTCATGTTAAAATTGAGGACGATGATAATATCTCCAGCAATTCTTTTCTTATTCAGGATTGTTTTAAGCATCCTGTTTTTTTTTCCCATACGAAACTGGAATTTCCTTTTCAAGATCTGTGAAGAATCATGTTGGAATTTTAATGGGTATTGCATTAAATTTCTAGATTTCTTTTGGTAGCGTGGTCATATTTACAGTTAATCCTACTGATCCATGTGTTTGAGATATCTTTACAATTTCTGACACCTTCTTCAATTTCTTTCTTTGATTACTTGAAAATTTTACCATACAGATATTTCATTTGTTTCTTAAGAAATACCTGAGCCATGTTATTTGAGGCTATTGTGAAAGGCGTTGGTTTCGTGATTTATTCTCATACTGTTTGTAACCCGCATAGTGACTATAGAAATCAGTGTGGTTGTTCCTCAGGAAGATGGGAATCAATCAACCTCAACATCAATTAACAAAGGATCTTTCATACTGCCATAGAGACAGTTGCTCAACCATTTTCATTGCTGCTGTCTTCATAATAGCCAGAAACTGGAAGCAACCTAAATGCCCCTTGATAGAAGCATGTGTGAAGAAAATGTGCTACATTTACACATATAGTATATAGATCAGTACTTGAAAAAAAAATGAAGCTACTAGCCCAGGAAGTTCAACATGCACACTGTTCCCACTTCCTAGGTTCCCTCCAGCAAACATTCCCATGTAAACACAAACCTGCCTCCCAGACAAACAGGAAGTCACACTGACTGAGGACTCCTCCCCAACCTTTTCCACTCCTGGGTCACATCCTCTGCCCAAACACAGGCCACACCAGCTGAAAGACAGGGTAGATCACCTTCCCTATTTGCAGTCCCCATTTCCCTCTTCCTCATCATATTGCAGCTCCAAACTCAGAAGGAATCTCTCCTCCTAGAGGCCACAAGAGTCAACTGCCTCTATCTTGGGCAGGCAGAGACTTCCTGCTAAGCAAAAGTCAAGGATCTTTCCAGAACCCCTGCTGCCTGAAACTCAGATGCAGACTATCTTTCAACCACAGGCCGCACAATCCTGAAGACCATAGAAGAAACAGTAATCAAGAAACAAAATACCCATACAACAAAGACAAACCCTGGAATTAATATCTTTCTATATATAATCACGTATGTAATTCCTTTAGCCACCCATAAGGCTACACTTCTGGGTTCTGAGGCTGGCAGCGCATGTATCCCAGGTGCACATACGTGAGTCGCCTGCCATCTGTGTCACCAGCGTCTGACATGGAAACCCCTTTATGCAGGCGCAGGGCATAGCATCGCCCATCATCAGCGTCTGACGTGGGCACGCCTTGTCCCCCTCATGCGCATGTGCTGGGAAACCTTTAAAAGCTAAAGGCGCCGTTCCCACGCCCCCCCCACCGTTTCCCCGAGCTCGTCTGCACAAAACTTCTTAATAAACTTATACACGTGGGTTTGTTCGTGTCTCGTGCTCTCTCCTCTTTCCAGCAGGACGTCTTTCCAGCAGGACATTTTAACATAAACCCAGATGCCTTGACTCCAGCTTAAGAACAATGTCCACAAACAATCAGGGTAATATGTTACCGCAAGAGCCCAGCTATCCTACTACAGAAAGACCTGAGTATTGTAACACAACTGAAGCACAAGAAAAATACCTTAAAAGAAACTTATGAAGATGATAGACATCCTTAAAGAAGGTGTGAATAAATCTCTTAAAGAAATTGTGGAAAAAGCAAACAAAAAAAAAAGGAGGAACTGAATACCTTAAATAAATGACTACCTTAAATAAAGCCAAGACAACCATGAAAATAAAACAGTTAAAGAAAATGAATAAAGATGTTCAAGGCTTAAAAATGGAAATAGAACAATTTAAAATTACAACCAAAGGGGGTTCTGGAAATGGGAAATCTAGATAAATGAAGGGAAGCTACAGACAAAATCATCAACCAAAAGAATACAAGAGATGAAAGAGAGAATCTCAGATATTGAAAATATGACAGAAGAAATAGATATATCACTCAAAAATGTTGAATACAAAAATTTCCTTATACAAAAAATACAGGGATTCTAGGACATATGCGAAGAACCCAGGTTCAGTTCCCAGCACCCACGTGGAGGTTCACAACTGTCACTTCAGTTCCAGAGAACTGGACACCCTCCTCTACCTTCTTCAGACAGCGAGCACGTGCATAGTTCAAAGACATATGTGCAGGCAAAGCATCCATAAAGATAAATTGATAATAAATCCTTAACATTCCAAGTATCATCATCTTCAGATAGGCTTTCTATATATTTTATATGAATTTTTTGACAAGTTTAATATGGGAGTTTTCAAAATCAGTACTTTCCTAAAATTATCTATTTAAAAGTAAGCTGAAATGTATTATTAAAGGAAGAAATATTTTTATAGAAATGTCAAGGGTTTGATAATTACAAACAAAATTACTATTAAAATGTTTTTAACACATGAAACTCAATATCTAAACCAAATATTTTAAATAAATATTGTAATAGTCTATAAATTAGCAATTAGACAGGAATAAATAAATAAATGCTGAGCATGGATTTTGATTTAAAAATACCTTAAACTTATTAATTCTTAAACCATGAATTGTTAAGTTATTATTTTCTGATAAAGTACTAATGCACTTTTTCAGTACAAAATAGCTGCTACTATCTCACTATTTTCTTAGCTATGTTGGTGTAATTAAACTTCACTGTTACCAGGACTTACTGTCTGTTTGCTTTCTTTCAGAGACGCAGGAAATGTTTGCATTTGGATTGCCTTGCAGATAACTTTCACTGTTGTATTTAAACACTTCTTCTTAGAATATAATGGCTTTTTTGCAAACTTAAAAAAATAAACCATTAATTATTAAAATAATAAATTTTATAAAAGCTCATGGTTGTTCTGCAAAAGACACTTGGTCACCTTTTTATTTAAAAGAACACATTGTATTAAATGAATGCTGAATATTTTACAGTAAATTTTCTATGATGCAGAATAATTTTTCAAATTTGCTACACCACACATACTTGCGATTAATGATTAGTGATAATTCATTAATTGATAACTGAAAATTCTTTCATTATTGAAAAAAACCTATTGTCACGGCAACAAACTATTAGTTCCTTCTCCACACTTCAGCCTCACAAATCACTTTTTAAATAGTTTTGTAGAATAAACAATGTCTACACAGCTATCGAGTACATGATTCCTGACACCTCTACTTGAATAATTACAACAAATGCCATATCGTCATTAGTAAATTTCCTAACTTACAAAAATAGTTACCTACAAGGAAAAAATGAATCCCTCCTTCTGGTCCTAAAATGCAGTGACCTTTCTGAATTAGAATCAAAGTTGTTTGTCCTGTTCCGGTGCCTGTAAAGAAAGGCTGCTGCTCAGCCGGCTCTGGATAGGCTGTTGCTATGGTTGCGGTTTGTTGACAGGCTGGGGGCGCTGGTTCCTAGGAAGCCCAGTTAGCGCTGGTGAGTGAGAAGGGTGCGAGCGAAGAAGGGTCCGCTGTGGTCGCCAGGGTGCGCTCCGTCGGGTGGACAGAGCACCTACTGGCCCTATCTGCAGGACGGGCTCCTGGAGAGGGTGCGCGGGGCTGAGCAGGACTTCAGCCCTTTCCTTTCAAGGTTTTCCTAGCTCTCTCCATACTTGAAATTCCTTTTGAGCAGCTAGAGACACTGTCATACTCCTCTCGACCACACCCCACCTCAACTGGTAACTCTTGTCTTCCCATCTACCTTCCCCTTTGCTTACTACCCATATGTAATGATTTCGTTGTTGTTACGTTCCCCAGAACGTTTTCCTGTTCCAGACCGTGGAGGGCAGAGAGAGTCCCTTAATCTTTTTTCCATTTTAGGCACTAAGAGGTAGTTCATTATCAACTCGAGGTAGTCTAGGATCGCTTACTGACACTAAGGTCTTAACTGAGGAATTCTCTTCTGTACATTTACATATATGGCTAGGTGTAAATTTAAGTTTTCATTTCTCGGGCAACACAGCAAAAAAGTTTTGAAACCATTTGTAGGGAAGAAAGATATGTGCTGTCCATAGCTGAAGGAGAGGCAAGTATATGCTTTTATTTTCCCCTCTCTTAGCTTTTTAGATACTAGTCCATGATTATGTGGAGAGCCGTCCAGAGAAGTAACGTTTACAGTGAGGCAATATGTACAAGGAATACTGAGTGGGACACAATTCAGTAAGTGCCAAGCCTGATTTAGGCCATTGGGAGAATGTTTATATTATGAAGATCAGCTTCCTTGTGAGACACTATTCCTGGGGAGAGTTGAACAAATGCCCATTTGCTCCACATGGGAAACCTATGACAAACCAAAGTTGAAGTACCACCAAAATCCAATTCGAGGAACGTGTGAGCTTTATTGGGGTTACTTACAGGAATATGTTTAAGGAGGTATTTCAAAAATGACTGAACGGAAGCTGGGTCACCAAAAACCCACTCCAGCATGACTGAGAGCTCACAAACGCTGGAAGCATGAAGCACACTGTAGAGTCTGAAGGAAGCTCAAACAAGTTGGACTCAGGCTGCTGAGCTGGTTCTTTCTACTTCCAGGTGATCGGTCTGAGCCTCAGCTAGGCAGCCCAACTTGTCTGAGTGATTCCTTCTTGTAAGAAGCCTGAGGAGGGAGGAGCCCAGTGAATATATTCCGGTACTGGACTCTCTGGAAGCCTTCCAGTAGTTACTGAATTTAGCGACCCTCCCTGCAGGGTGGAATATCTCCCTTCCCCTTAGAACACTCTGTCTTAGACGTTTCCTTTCAGGGTAGAATGTTTTATATTCTGTGTCGTAAGGAGCTTCCACGCATGATAGGCAGTTTTATGTTGGAGGAAATTGCCTCGTAGCTGGTCTTCTCCCAACAGTATGTAGTAAAAAGAATGTCCTGCAAAGACCTATGCAAATGTTTCCTTCATTTTCTTTAGTATTTGGACTTTAAAGACTAAGATCCCGAGATCTGTTCAGTCAGTCGTAAATGAAACACAGAAAGAGGGTTTAAGTGCATGCAATAGATTAACATTTACATTAATCCAAGTTTAGTGAGAAAAAGAAGGAAAAGAAGGAAAGAGGAAGAAAAAAAGAACAACATCTAAGACCTTAAGGAATAGGAAATATTTGTGAGACTGTTGTAGGGGAGGAAATGAGAGCTGACCAGCTCATTTTCAAACCTTTACCCCCTCCAGGGAATTACAATAAAATGAAAAGCCCAAATAGCATGCAAATTTGCAATTCATTACAACCTAAGCACATGTTTATGAACATGTGAATACTTAGAGCAAACCAAAAATTGTTTCAGATTTTCTTATCTTTAGTATATATGGTGTACTCATATTTTGATTTCTATGTTACCCTAAAGTTTTCTGTTCTGTTTTTATTATTAAAGCATGCTTATCAAAAGCAACAAATTAACTTTTTGATATCTTATTTATAGCATAGGGTTTTCAATATTATTGGAAGAGGTGTTATACAAAGAGACTACTGGGGAAATAATTTTTTGGTTGGAAGGCTCTTCAATAGTGAGAAGATCGCTGACTTTGTGCTCAGTCATGTTCCTGCCCCCATTATTCATTAGCATAATGGCATTAGATGGTTAAGTAGCCTTTTAGGACATTAGTGTTCTTATGTAAACAGTGACTTCATAATCTTTAGCCTGTTAATTTCTTTGAAAGATCAATTAAGGGTTTATCCTCTAGTACTTGGCATACCACAGCCCTGAGCATCAGGGACATCATTATGATGGTGGTGATGGAGGTGGTAGGTGATGATGAAGATAGAAAGACATATTACTATCTAATCAATATCCATTTCAAGTATTAAGGATTTAAACACTAAATTTTAGATTTTATACTGTGCATTATCTGTTACTGGGTGCACCTTAGCAAGAGCATGTGCCTGTATGTAAGACAGAATTACTAGAATTTGAACTCAATGAATACAAAGTAGCCATAGATTGCTCTCAGAAATAGATTTGAGATTCTCTCTTCAGTGTGTTTAAATCTGTAGATAGCCAAAGGGTTCAACATTTTTTTAAATGAACTGTATTTTCAAAGACTAGATTACCTGGAAATTTCTTAATTGTGGGAGATAAGCCTGTTAATCCCATGTGATTTTTCTTGAAGAAATGAAAGAATAGTAATAGTTTTGGCTATTGTGTGGTCCAATATTTTAAAAATTGAATGAATCTACAGGCAAGGCCACATTCCGTATCATGTAGAGCTAGCCTTATATGGTACCATACAAGTGTCTTTAAATTAAATGTCTACAGGCATGTTGGATTGTGTGACAAATTACAGAACCCATATTTCTTAGAGGCATATTAGACTCTTTTCTTAAGTTCTATGTTTTCATTGTTAAGAATTATGGAGGACAATGATGACAGTGATGCAAAGCTCAGAGAAGAAATAGAAGCTGAATTGGATAAAATAAGCATTTCTTCCTTGGAAAATGATGAGGTTGAAAATGATTCAGAATCAGAAACTGAGAGTGACAATAGTGATACTGTAAGTGTTTCACAGTTTTTTTTCATGTTTATTAGTTCATTGAGAATTTCATATTTTGTTTTATACAATGTATTCATCCTTTTCTATAATTTTTCCTCCAAGATCCACCCCCTTCCCTTCAGACTCACCTATATGTTCTTTATTTTAAACCCAAAATGAAAAATTGGCGCTGTCCTTATATTCTTGGATGTGTACCCTTCCACTTGATACAGAATGATCCACCAAACAAGGGCCATGATCTTCGAGAAATTACCTCTCCTTTCCCAGTAGCTAGCAGTTCCCAGTAACTCCTTAGCTAGAGGTGAGGCTTCAAACCACTTCTCTCCACGCTGGCATTTGGATTGGATTGCGCTTACACAGACCTTACGCATAGTGTCACAATTACTGTGAGCTCATGTGCAACTTCCCTAATGTGTCTGGAAACACCGCTTCACTGCAGTCATTCTCTGCCCCTGACTCTTGCTCTCATTTCTGCAAAGACTCTTGAACTTTTCCTGGAGTATTATACAAGCCCTTTTCTTTTTTTTTCATTATTCATAATAGATTTTTTGATACAATGCATTCTGATTATGGTCTCCTTTCCCCCAATTCCTCCAAGATCCTCCCCATTTAACGCCTAGACAAATTAACTCCCTGTCTGCCTTCCTTAGAAAACATAGAGACATCTAAATAATAATCATAAAACTAAATAAGGTAAAACAGAAAAAGTGTACAAAAGTGCATGAAACATATGTAAACACACACACATTTTCATACACAGGCATTCCATGAAATCATAAACCACAATAAAAGCTAAAGGACCTGTAAGACTATTAAAAATATCTGGATAAAATAATTTTAAGGCAAAGAATCTTCAAAGATGCCGTTTAGTATCTTTTGTGCTGGCCCTGTAATGATGGGCATGGGCCCTGCCCTTAAGAGTGATATGTTTCCCTCAGTGGGACAATATCAGAGAGAACTGATTTTTCATTTGAGAGTGGCTATTCATTAGAGACAACTTTTGGATTAGGGAACTAGTTTTGTCCCTTTCTATCTCAATGTTGGGAGCACATTTGGTTCAGACCCATGCAGGCCGTGTGCATGCTGCCAGTCTCTGTGTGCACTGGCCCTGTTGTGCTCAGAAGGCCTTGTTTAGTTGGGGTTATCCATGACCTCTGGCTTTTACAGTCTTTCCAACTTCTCTTCTGCAGTGTTCCCTGTTCTGCTGGTAGAGGGCTTTAATTGAGACATATCATTTATGACTGGATGTCCCAAGATCTCTTACTATCCACATATTTTTTTTTTCTTTTCCTCTCTATACTTGTTCTCATTGACTGCAGGAGGAACTCTCTCTGAGGGAGGCTCCAAAAGGCACTGACCTATGTATGAGTATAGCAGAATATCTTAGAAGTAATTTTAGCAGAAAGGTGTTATTAGTATTCTCCTAAGACCCTGGTCTATCTAGTCTCAGGTTCTTGGATTGCCACTGTTGGGAATGAGTTGAGAATGAAATCAATCAGATACAGGTTGGTTACTCCCATAAGGTTTGTGCACTACTGCATCAGCATATCTTGCAAGCAGATCATCTTTATATATCAAATAGTTTGTATCTGTGTTCACATTTATTTTTCTCCTTTATCTGCAGAGAACATTATAGTATTCTAAACATTATTAGTTCATAGAGGTAGAGATTATAGGCAGGCATCATCTTGAATTCTCCATATCCAGTGAGTTATGTCTTTTTTTATTGAGTCTCGCCATCAGTTTATGGAGAACCACCAAAAGCCTGTGTGGAGGGCTTTGATCCATCTACAGTTGAGTATTGTGAAAAGTATTTGCATTCTTCTACATGTAGCCCTTCAGTTTGAACAGCACCATTTGTCAAAGGTGCTTCCTTTAACAATGTCTATTTTTGGCTTTAAAAAAATCATGTGATCATAGTTGTGCACATTTATGTCCGGGTCTTCAATTTGATTTCACTGATCAATGTGTCTGTTTTATAACATTACTATGTTTTCTTATTGTTATTACTGTAGCTTTATGCTATAACTTGAAATCATGGATGGTGGCAACTACAGCATTTTATTTAGCATTCAAGATAGCTGTCACCATTCTGGCTTTGTGTGTTTCTATATGATGCCAGAATTGTCATTTCAAGATCTGTGAAGAACTTTTTGGGAGTTATGATGGGAATTGCACTCAATTTGTCAATTGCTTTTGTCGTGATGGCCATTTGAACTATGTTAATCCTACTGATCCAGAAGCACCTTGAGTTATTTTCTATTTCTTTCTTCAGAGTTTTTATCATATAAGTCTTTCACTGGTTGGTTAGAGTCAACCCAAGATATTTTATATTTGAGGCTATTGTGAAAGGTGTTATTTCCCTGATATCATTCTTAGTTCCTCTGTTATTAGTATATAGGAAAGCTACTGATTGTGTGTGTATGTGTGTGTATGTGTGTGTGAGAGAGAGAGAGAGACAGAGATAGAGAAAAAGAGAGAGAGTGATAATTTTGCATTCAGCTACTTTGCTGAAACTGCAGGAGTTTTCTGATAGAACGTTTACAGTAACTTATACACAATAATATATTATCTGCAAATAAATATATTTTGACTTCTTTCATTTCTGTTTGTATTCTCTTGATATTAATGCTTCTACCTCCCGAGTGCTGAGATTACAGGTTTATACCATCAACCTCAATTTTACTCAGTATTAGACTGAATGTAGGACTTTATCATACATGCTAGGTAGGCACTCATAATGAGTGAGCCACAGCCCCACCCCAGAGATCCTACTAGTTAAGATTTTACTTTAGCAATATTCATGTTTCTACATATTTATCTATTTCTTCAAGAATGTTCCAGCATGTTGAGATATTATTGTTTAAAATTGTCTCTTATGAACCTTTGTAATTGTTGTCTTATTACTCTAAAGATTCAAGTACTATACTGGATAGGTATGGAGTAAGTGGAAACCTTGTCTTGTTCATGATTTTAGTGGAAATGCTGTTTCTTTCCATTGAGGTTGATGTTGGCTAGAGGCTTCCTGGAAATCATCTCTATTATACTAAGATATGATTCTTGTATCCCTAGTCTCTCCAGGACTTTTTAACATGAAGGGGTGTTGGAATTTGTCAAGGTCTTTCTGCATCTAATGAGATATTATAGCATGGTTTTATTCTTTCAGTTTGTTAGGCAGTAAATTACATTTATTGATTTATATATGTTAAACCATCCCTGCATGTGTGGGATGAAGGCTGCTTGATCAATATGGATAATTATTTTGATGTGTTATTGGATTTTGTTTGCAAATATTTTATTGAGAATTTTTTCATCTATGTTCATATGGGAAATTGATTAATTATCTCTTTCTTTGTTGGGTGGTTTGGGAACCAGGGTATCTGTGGCCTTGTAAAACAAAATGGGCAATGTCTCTTCTGTTTCTATTTTGTGATATAATCTAAGGAGAATTGGCATTAACTCTTCTGTGAAAGACTGGTAGAATTCTGTGTTGAGCCATTTGGCTCTGCATTTTTTATTGTTGATGTTTATAGATTTTTAGTTACTACTTAAATTTCAGAAAGGTTTACATGTGTATTTAAATCTCTTATCTGATCTTGATTTAACTTTGGTAGTTGGTATATTTCAAGAAAATAATCCACTTCTTATAGATTTTCTAGTTTGGTGAAGTGCAGGTTTTTAAAGAATGTCTTTATGATTCTCTAGATTTCCTCATTATCTGTAGCCATGTCCCATTTTGTCTCTGGTTTTGTTACTTTGGATCTTTGTTCTCTGATTTCTAGTTAATTTGGCAATAGCTTTGTCAATCATAATGATTTAAACTATCAGAAGAGTTAGGGGAAAACACTACATATTTATCAAAGTATAAATCCTTCAAGAAGACATTACAGTTCTTGACATCCATGTACCATACACAGGGGCACCTAAATTAATAAAGAAAACACTACTATAGCTTTGATTACATTTGACTCTCACACACTGATACTTGGAGACTTCAGTATCCCAGTATTGTTAATATACAGGGTCTTCAAACAAAACTAGAGAAATTCTGTAGCTACCTGACATTATAAGCCAATAATTACAAGCCACAGGACCTAATAGATATTTACAGAACATTTTACCCAAACACTAATGAATATTACTTCTCAGTAGCACATGCATATTCTCCAAAACTGACCATATACTTGAAGAAAGAAAGTCTCAACAGATCTAAGCAAATTGATGTAACACCTTGCATCCTGTTTGACCACCAGAGATTAAAGATGGATATCAATAACAGAAACAAAAGAAAGTTTACAAATTCATTAAAATTTATCAACTCACTAATAAATGAAAATCTAATGGAGTAATACAGAAATTAAGAGAGAAATTTAAAACTCTTTGTAATTTAATGAAAATTAAAACAGAACATACTCAAATTTAAGGGACATAGTAAAAGCAATTCTAAGAGGCTAATTCTTTGGTGTCTACATAAAAAGCAAGAGATCTCATGCT
This sequence comes from Bramus lutescens, assembly GCA_001685075.1. NCBI lineage: Eukaryota > Metazoa > Chordata > Mammalia > Rodentia > Cricetidae > Bramus > Bramus lutescens. The sequence goes on from LOEQ01000282.1 coordinate 60,041, forward strand.
AGTAACTTAGTCACACCTGAAAGCTCTAGAACAAAAAGAGAAGAAATAACTATCCAAAGGAGTAGATGGCAAAAAAAAAATCAAACTTGGGGCTTTAATCAGTAAAATAACAACAAATGCAAATAATCAAACTTTTATATTAAAGTGGGATTTTTAGAAAGTATTTTAATTCTCTGATTTTCCATGTTTATCTCTACAGTTTAGGATTACAATTATAAATACTGACCTTGTGAGATATTTATATTAAATAAAGATTACCCATGATTCCCTTTCTGCTTTATGCCTGGTGTTCTCAGAAAATTTATACTGTGAAGTTCAAATATAGTTCTATTTCCGTACTCCACCCCTGTATTTGGTCTTGAACTCATGGCTTTGCTTACATTAGGCCAATGTTCTACCATTGTGCTATACTTTTAACTTTCTGCTTTTCTCATTATTTAAGATTCTTCTTCAGTTAGGTATTACTTTAAAAATAAATTTAACAATATCTTGACTTTTGAGTGAGAAAAATGCTAGAATATTATATACCTAAAACAAAAATTTTATATTTTTGTTGCTTCATACACAAAAGCAGAATAAACCTCTCAGGCTACACTCTGGCTTCAGATATCATAAAATTATTTATAGAAATCAAATATCTTTTATTACAAGGAAATAAATTATAGTATTAACTCAAGATGAAAGAATCAAGGATTGAAAATTATCTTTTACAAAATGTAAAATAATAAATACTGGTGTTATTTGTATTCAAAACACTTCATCACCAGGCAGAAGCAATCACAGTAAAGGACAGAGAACGTAGGAGGAGAGTGTGTACTTTTTTCAAGACTAGTTTAGTATTATGTCATGCATTTTAGCTTATTTTTCTGTAGCTGAAAGGGGAACTTCAAGTGCATGAACTTGCTGTTAATTGTTAAAACTAAAAATGAATTTCATTGGTTATAATAAAGGCAAAATGCTGTTTATTTAACTCATGAAAACCCAATATAACAGAAAGCTTTGTTTGATCCCACATTAAACGTGTAATCTTCTGTATCCAGAATATCTGTATAGATTCAATTACTCAGGCACAATGTGGTTTATCTTCCTCAAGGAAGGTTTTCTATTAATGTAGACATTTACTGATAGTTTTGGGATTGTTATTAAATATATTTAAATGTTTGGAATATTTTTACGAGTAGTATGTTTTGTATTATACTTTCTAACAATTACTGGTATTTACATAGGAATGAACTTCATTTGTAGGATAATATTATCAACCTATTTGGGTATTTAGAAAATTTGAAAATTTATTTACGTCAGTATTTTGATAGATGGTCTCTAATGTTATATAAATTCAACTGCATTTGATAATTGCATACTAAACCATTACATAAGGTACTAGGTAAAATTATATTTTATAAAATACTTCAAAATTTGATTTATATTTTATAATAAATATTTGTGATATATCAATGAAATATCAAGAACTAATGAAGACATTGGAAACATAATACCTCTAATAAAAAAGAAAATAACTTGATAACCTTTTTCACTTGCTGTCTTAGAATTTTCTAGGAACTCATAACTGCCTGGAAATGGAAATAAAAATTAAAGCAAATATATTTGTTTGAAATAGACCCATTATATGGAGGCACTTTTACCTATTTGCATAGTTTGCTAAAATTTTGTGTGAAATGAATGATGTGATATTTGACATATATTTTTTGGGAATCTTTCTCATACTTTTGTTACTCAAATTTCAGGATTTAGTTGACTTGCCAGAGTCAGTTCTTCACTGTATCAATGTCATAAAGAACAAGAGTAAAACTGCAGAGACTCTCTTTCTTCAGGACTTAGAAGACACGGATGTCTTCAGTGAGTACACAGAACGTAGACATCAAGGCGAGGTGTTCTTTTGAAGAACCATCTTTGAGAACCAGCTATCACAATCCATAGCGTCATTCTTGCGAAGACTGAAAAGATAGGCTGTAGGATGAAAACCCAAGGTTAAATCCTGCAGAAAGTGCTGTGCTCTAGGATGAGGAAGTGCAGAGTCAATGCTAGCCCACCAGTTTTCTCTTGTAGAGTCTTTTTTCTATCCTGAAGCTCCTTATCACAGTCTGGGTCAATAAATGGAAACCGAGCCTACTTGTCTTTATACATGGCAGTTTTATGAAGACAAAAAAATTGATTTGAATCATGCACAGAAAGTTAATGATAAAAGAATATGGTTAATTATATTATTTTCTTTCAGCTTATTACATTTTAAGGCATACCAGAAAAATTATGAGTAAATATCGAGGAAGAAAAATATTATATTTGGTAAAGTACATGGGAATAGTTCTCTGTAAAGGTGGTTTGCTATTAGAAAATACTGACAAAATTTGATACTTAAATTAAATAAAGAAATCAGGTGTAATTATATTTGAAGCTACAATTAAAAGAAAATACAATTCAATTAAATCTCATAGCATTCACCATGGTAATTTTAAACTTTTAAAATAGCATGTGTAGTAAAATATTTTCATTATATTGTAGAAGATTCTATTGCCAGTTTCTAGCAAATAGCATTGAGCCTTGATATATTCCTGATCAATGTGTCATTGTATACAATGTATGTATACAGTTTCCTTTTAAATAAAACACTCCATTTTGGAAGGAAGCTCCTCAACACTCAAGAATGTGAAATATTCCATCCTGTAGGAAGTTCAAAAATACTCAAAATATCTAAAAAGGGGCTCCCTAAGACTCAGGAACTAACCATCCGCAAAGCTTCAAAAATTTCTGAAACACACTAGGTCCCTTATTTCTCAGTCTTATATGAACATCAAAACTGCTTAGAGACATCCTCCAGTAAACCTTACTGCCTAGTAGATTCTCTGTCTAGTGTAACTGCCCAGAAAAGGCTCCATCATCATAACTGCCTAGGAGATGGAGAGAGCAGTAAGCTGTTTCAGAGAGGTTGAGACCAACCAAGTTGCTTTCAAGAGATACTCTTCAAAAATTAGAGCTCATTGTAAATCAGATAGTGGGATCCAGGATTCCAGTTTTCTTAAGTTATCAGTGTTGCAAGTGTGAACTGTGGATGATCAGTGATGCTGGTGTGAACTGTGTGGATGAGCAGTGGTGCTGGTGTGAACTCAGTGGTACTGGTGTGAACTGTGTGGATGGTCAGTGATGGTGGTGTGAACTCAATGATGCTGGTGTGAACTGTGTGGATGATCAATGATGCTGGTGTGAACTTTGTGGATGATCAGTGATGCTGGCATGAAATGTGTTAACAGAGCTGTTTTTGCATCGTTCCCGTTCTTGTAAGAAACCCCTTACCCATATTATGTAAATAACCTCAGTGATCCTGTTGGTTTACCAAGTTTGATTTATGTAGTTTCTTTTTGGTGAGGTTACTTACCTGTTTCAGTTGAGTGAAGATTTATTTATTCATGTCTTCTCAGGAATTGATTCACACATTATCAAGCAAGAATAATTGTATATGCATAGAAAATAAAACTCATTCTAGAACATGAACAATGTTAACAAGACAGAGTGCTTTAGATGATTGCTTTTATTTTAAAATAATGATACATCTCTTTCAACTTTTTGATAATTATTCTCTATTCTGTGGAGTTACTGTTACTGGTGAAGTATGTTGATAGAAATGAAGATAAAGGGTAATTAAAAGGTTGGAGGTTTTGACATATTCTAATATTTGAAATTAGAATTATTTTTTTTCTTTTTCTAGGTTGTAGTTATGGTTCAGTTTCTAACAGTCGTGTGCATTTGAGGACTGGATCACCAGCTGAATCAAAAGCAGATTCTGAGCAGTTAATGAAGGTATGCGTTTGACATCCAAATGAAAGTATTCACATTGCACTTAGGAATTTGTTATGTTTTTCTTACATTGAAAGTTAGTTAACTTTAATTAGATGATTTTAAGCAAATAGTCTTTGATTTCATGGTATCCTCTGGCATATTATATAAAACTAAACAAATTTCAGTCATTGAGGTAGTGATTTATCCTAAGTATTTGAGAAATAAATGTTCATATACACAGAACAGTAAAATATTAATCTTGTATTTATCATTTTTGGAGCAAGAAAATGAATATATTATAATACTGATTGTTTTTCTTGTGAAAGAAATACTTTCACAACATTATTTTAAATACTTCAGAGAATATAGAAAAGTGGAAGATTTTGTATTATTTTTGGGAAAAAACACAGAATAAAATTTCTGGAAATATTAAAGTCAAGTCTAGCATTTTACAGGTTGAAATCCCCAAAATATGTTATGAAGAATGTCTTTGAAAGACTTTCTTCTTAGATTTATAATATTGGTCTATTTTATCTTGTTCTGTTCCTACTTTGTAAGAATTGGAGCATAGCTTAAAAAATATTTTGCTTCCTTTTTATTAACCCTCAGATTTGAAGTACCAATTTTGAATTTTTTTTCTCATTGAAGACATGCTTTTTATTTTAAAGTACATTGAATATATATAATTATGTGATACTTAGTCAAAACTATGTGCACAATTAGCATTTAAGTAAATAATAGTTCTCTTTTTATTATACTGAATATATTAATAGCCTATGTACATGAACAATCACCATAGATATAAAAGATAGAAATCCATCAGGAAGCAAGTTTATGAGAATAAAATATACTTATAAAAATAATTAGTAATGTATTTTAAAGGATTTACAGTATATAAAATTCTCATCATGAATAGTTAGAAATATTAAAATCATAGTTTTATTCTATTTTGTCTTTCTTTAATAATTAAATAATAAAGATACCATTTTTAACCTCTTAGATACTATCTGTAATAGAAAAAGAAGAATTTATGAGAAGTCTTACTGATTCTGCCAGGTCTGTTTCTGTTCCTGAGACTGTTCCTCTTGACATACCCATGGATGAATATATTTTACCAGGTGGGCAATACTCCCAGTTATATCTTAAAAAATTATGTTGTGTATCAAAGCACATTGAATTTTTTCTTTGTGGAACTTATAAACACACAATTACAAAATTTTTAAAATTTGAAAGTCATTATTTTTCAATAAATTTATTTCAAGTTGAATTCACTAGCACATCAAAAAGCATGGGTGAGTTGGAAGGGAGATGGGTAAGGATGAAAATGATATGAAACTTTTCGTTAGTTTTAAAAAGTCATTTGCCATCATGTTGGCTTCATTCCAGGTAGACTAGGATATTTCAACACATGTAAATCAATATACGTACCAGTACATAAGTCAACTCAAGGATGGAAATTGTATCATCATTTCAATTGATGCTGAAAGGATCTTTGAATGACTCCAGCATCCCATCATAAAAAAAATATGTCTTTGAGACTTGTGATGGAAGGAATTTGTCTCAGCATAATAAAGGCTGCCTATTTCAAACTGATAGTCATCATCATGTTAAATGGAGAAAAATTTGAGACATTCCCATTAAGATCATAAGAAGTCAAAGTATCTCTGTCGAACACCCTTTTAATATATAGTTCTTGATGTCTTAGCTAGATCAATAAAACAAAGAAAATCAAATGGATAAGTATGAAAAGAATAAGTCAAAATACCACTACTTGCAGAATACATGATTCTATAAGAGTGGCCCCCAAAGACCACACCAGAAATCTTTTAGAGATGACAAACATATTTAACAAAATTTCAGGTTATGAAATTAACATACTCAAATCAATATCCTTCCCGGATACTAAGACAGACAGACAAAGAAAGATATGAGAGAAAACATCTCATTCACCACATGTCTTAGTTGAAGTTCCTACTCTTATGATGAAACACCATTACCAAATTCAAGTTGAGGAGGAAAGGGTGTAGTTGGTGCATTCTTTCTAATCATGTTCCTCACTGAAAGAAGGCAGGGCAGGAATTCAGACAGGGTAGAAACCTAGAGTCAGGAGCCGATGCAGAGGCCGTGGAGATGCTTCTTACCGGCTTGTTCTCCCATACCTTCCTCTTCATGCTTTCTTAAAGATTCCAGAACTACAGGGGGGACCCCAACTCAAAATGGGATGGATCTTCTCATATCAACACCGCTAATTACAAACAAACAAATAAATGCCTTACAGGCTTGCCCACAGCCTAATCTTTTGGGGACATTTTCATAAATAAGGTTTCTTCCTTTCAGATGATTTTAGCTTATATCAAGTTGACATAAAATAAGTCAGCATACCATACAAATACACGTGCAAAATTCTAAAAAAAAATAAAATAAAAAAAAACCACCGAGGAAAGAAATTGAAAGAGAAACCATGTACATAGTAGATACCATTAACTTTATGTAAATGATCATAATCAATTAACAGATTCACTATGATTCTCATAAAAATTTCAATATAATACTCCAAATAAATTTTTAAAAATCTTAAAATTCTTATGGAGGTACAAAGGACCGTTAACCAAAACAATCCTGAACAATATCTCTTAACTCTGTCACTTAACTCCATATTCACAGGCACAGATAAATGCAACATTATTTTAAATTTTAGGGAATATTTTTAAAAAGTTATTGGACTTCCTTATTGACAGTAATGGAATTTCCATGTATAAGCAGTTGAAATCATGAATATGCAAAATATCACAGTTGATATCCATTTACATCTTAAAATGTATTTACTTTGTTAATATGCTTCTACAGTGTAATTATGTAGTGAAATAAATCAGTATGATAAGTTAATCTCAAGAAGAGTACTTATGTTTCTCTGAATGAATGCAGATGATGCTGATTTGAGTTTTGGATACTTTGAAGTAGAAGAAAGATGTAGGAAGTCTTTTGAAGCTTGGCAAGATAAACAAAAAGAACTCGAAAAAAAAGATAAAGAAACACTCGAAGCTCAGAGTGATATAGAAAAACAGAAATTTCGAGAAGATGATGCAAAGAGACATTACTGGATTAAACAGTTTGAAGTTGAAAAGGAAAAATTAGAAACCCTTCAGAAGGTATGGTGTCTTTCAACTCTTACTAAGAGCATAGGTACCTGTGAAAGGTACTGATGTCTGGCTGTGATATCAATAGAGGAAGTTACTATGTGGCTTTTAATCACTCTTGATGAGGAAATGCCTGATCATGATCCATTAGAATTTCAAATGTGAACTTTTAATCTTGGAAGCCCCTGGGGTTTATAGAATTTCAAGGAATATCCTACATAATCTGAAATTTGCAACATAATCTAATTCTTTTCCATATCTTTTGAATAACAGGAAAAGACAGATCCTTTGATTATATAATATATTCTTTGCAATGACTGCCATATGACACATTCTAAAAGACATATTAAGTTAAAGTAGTTCAGTAATTTAAGTGACATTCTCTGCCCTGCCCCTAACTTTAGCTAAATTTATTCACTGAACAGTTTGCTTTTCTAATTGTTGGGCGTGTCTAAATTGATATCTATACAGTCAAATTGTACTAATAGCTTATTGGTAAATTTAGAGAATTTGGAATTTTGATTGCTTGCCTGTGTAGAGACAAGATCTCATTTAGTCTTTCACTAAGGTTTTTTTTTGTATGTTGTACAGAATTCAGGAGTTTTGAATGCTCTACATAGCGCTAGTTGAAGAAATGTTTACTGGATTACACAGAAGTGCTTCATTAATTTGAGTAGTGATGTTTTCATTTTAAAAGAATACCTCATTATCAGTCTTACTATGCTATTTGTCTCTTTTTGTTTCCATGGAAGATCAAACCCTCAGGTACATGACTGAATGATATTACTCTCTGTTGTCCATGATTGTAACCTAATTTTTGAAGCTGAGAGTCGTTTTTTCCCAACATTTCACTGAAATGAGTTATTCATAGATCTAATGAATTCCTAAATGTGCACTTTATTATACCTAGGAGTTTGGAGGCTTTGCATTGGATTGTTCAACATTTTTATAATAAATTCAAAATGGAGAACTTAATGTCTTCCTAGTAGTACTTTGTTGCATTCTTAGTTGTATTTCTTGTCCATTATTAGAAACTTCTATCATCCATCTTACAGGACTGCATTCAGCATCTGCTCCCTCATTATTGCCACTGCTCCTATTTTTTGCGTCAGTTACAAGTCTCATCTGTTTTCTCATTCTGTATGCAGCAGTCTCTGCACTTATTCTTTATTGATTTACCACTTTGCAGCTGGAAAAGCTTTTCATTCTGGTGGATGTTCAGTCTCCACTTCACTTTATTTTCAGTTACTTTGCCCACTTTTTTTTCTAAATACTGAAATACACTAACTTTTCTCATAGTTGTGATGATGTACCTGATGAAAGCAAATTGGAGAAGGAAGAGCTTAGTTTGGATACAGATTGTAAGAATAGTCCAGCCTGGTCAGAAATCTATGGCTTTAGGAGAAGAAGGCATTTAGTCTCACTGTCTCCTCTGTCAACAGAGAGATGAATGCTTTCATTGTGGGCTATTTTTTTTTTTTGTACACTGTGAATAGGTATCTCTGCTTAACTTTCCTACCTACTACACCTTCTGATTGGTTTAATAAGTAGCTGAATGGCCTTTGCTAGGCAGGAGAGGATAGGTGGGACTTCTGGAAGACAGAGGAACTCTGGGAAAGAATTTGAGGAACAGGAAATTTGCCGGAGGAACTCGGGAAAAATCTGGAAGGCAATGGATTTGCCAGTGAGATGTGGAGGAAGTTGGACAAATTGGGCTGAGGAGAGGTAACAAGCTACATGGCAGAACATAGATTAATATAAATGGATTAATTTAAGTATTAATAGCCTAGTTCAGAGCAAGCCTAAGCTTTCATAATTAACAAAAAGTCTATATGTCATTGTTTGGGAGCTGGTGGTCCAACGAACGACCATTTACAAGCTGCTGCTCAGCTAGCTTTATACCTTTTACTCATTCTAGGACCCACATCTGTGGAATGGTGCTGCTCACATTTAGCATGTGAGTTCATCTCAATTAACCCAATCTTGAAACTTTCTCACTAACAACCTCAGGTGTTTGTCTCTTACAGGATTCTAGATCTTATCTGGCTAATACTATCAACCATCATGCTCCATTCAATTTCCTCCTTTTATAATTTTCATCATTATGTTCAATTTTCTCTGGTTCCGAAAACAAAATAAAAGCTATGTGTTCACATTTATTGTGTCGTACACTGTTACATTTTGAACTCTGCTTAGAATAGTTGAAGTTGTTAAGGAATTATCTTTTAACCTATCTACTTCCTCATCTCTCATGGTCCTGGCCCTGGCAGGTTTCCATCATGATGATCCCTTCAAATAAACCTGTCTTGAAAGAGCTGATCCATGATCTCTAAATACTATAGTCACGCTTTCAGTTTTGCTGCCTGTTGGGCCTCTGAACCATTTCATGCCCACACAATGTTAATCTATCTTTAGGTTTTGTTTTTTTTTTTCTTTTCCTTTTGGATCGCACAGTTTTGATTCCCTTCCCACGTTCAGCAACTCTTCACCCATGTCTACTTAGATTTATGTCGCCTTTACATGATACTCTGCCAACCTTCTGTTTTCCTTTTTTTAAAATCACCTCTTATACTTTATTACTTGACATTACCCATGGTTGCCCCTGATCTGTACCAGTCTCTATAAAAGCACAAAGCTGACTTTGTAACTCTCCTCTTGATACCCCGTCGAAAGCTGTATTCAGTGTATATTTCCTGCATCGGGTCCTCCAGTATTCCCAATTAAGTGAACTAAACATTTTTGCTTTTTTCTTTCTTCCTGCTTACCACCCTTTAATAATTACATCGTCCACCTTTGTGTTCACGTTTCTTATTGCCACTTGGGAATAGTCCAGCTTTGCAAGTGACTGAGAATATTTGCTCTGCTCTCTAATTGGTCTCATAACTACTTAGTCTTCCAATTCATCCACCCAGTTTCATCAAAGGACTATTTTAATGTTAATTTCAAGTTTACATCCTGTATAAAGACCCGATAGCTAATATTATGTTCAAAGAACATTCTCATTTTTTTCTTTTAGTGAATTTTTCCGTACAATTTCTTCTTTTGATTATAATTTCCCCTTTTCCAACTCCTCCGAGTTCATCCCCACCTCCCTTACCATCTAGGTCCATACCCTTTCTGTCTCTTGTTAGAAAATAAGCAAACATATAATAATAGTAAAATAAAATTAGATAAAACCAAACCAAAAATTAGAATAAGACAAAATAAACAAATCACATAAAAGCATAAAAATGGAAGTTATGATATATACACAAAGTAAGAATACTACTACTATTACTAATTATTATTATAAAATTATTAAATATATAATAAAAGTCCTGACTTAATAAAACAAAACAAAAAAAAAAANAAAAAAAAAAACCTCCAAAGAAGTCTTTGAGTTCATTTTGGTTTTGCCATCTACTACTTGTGATGTGGCCTTCCCTTAAGAGTAGTTTTCTTCCCCCATGAGACGCCCTTAGAGAAAACTGACTTTTATTTGCAGGTAGTTATCAGCTGGAGGTGACTTCTGGATTAAGGATGGGAGCTTGTATTCACCTGTCTGTTCAAGTATCCCCATCTGGTGCAGACGCCGGCAGGCCCTCTTTATGCTACCATAGTTGTGTTGAGAAGGCCTTGATATTTTAGTATTCTTCATCCTCTCTTTTCTTATAATTGTTCATCTTCCTTTCCTACAGAGTTCTTTGAGCCTGGGGATTGGGTATTTGATGGAGACATTCCTCTAAGGACTGAGTGTTCCAAGGTCTCTCAATATCAATTTGATATTACTGCTGATCTGCTTCAGAAGCAGGCTTTCCTGATGGTGGATGAGCAAGGAACAGATAAATTGAGTATAATAAAATGTGGTTAGGAGTATTGCTAACTTCCTTTAGCAGATCAGCATTGTTTGATTTCTTCTAGGTTCCTGGAATATCTAAGCTCATGCAGTATTGGGTAGGGGTTTTGTCCAATGGAGTGAACCTTGGCATAAATCAGATAGTGATTGTTCACTCCAATAAGCCTTGTGCCACTGTTGTACTTGCTTATCTTGCATACAGGTTGCCATTGTAGGTTTTGTAGTTGGGTTGGTGTTCACCTTTCTCCTACACCACATATACCTTTATTTATTACCTTTATACCTCTAGGTATCTATACATATAGAATCTTCTATTTTAATAAGTTACCATACCACCCCTCAAATGACCTCAGTTTCAGACATCTGTCTGCATATTCCCTCTTCCCCACCCTGTTTTTCCCCTCCTGTTAGATCCCTCATCATAGCGTCCAGGTTCACCAATTCATATCTGACCAGGAAAAGTGATGGCTTCATCAATTCTCTGTATCATTAAGAGGTATTTAATCATTTGACGTTTTCATTAATAATAACTGATTATGCAAGGAGATTTTCACATCTAATCCTTGTTAATAAATGTGTTGAAAGAATCTGATACAATTAATACATTTTTTGATGGTTGAATATAATAACACTCTGATGTTATTCTACATTCAGCAAAATCAGGATAAAATGAATGATGAACTTCATCAAGAAGAGAAAATATGGAAAGAAAAACATAGACAGCATGAGGTATGTATTTGTTATTGCATTTGTATATTGTTTTCCATTTGAACATTCTATAATATTTGAAGATTTGAAGAAACATTACTGTAACTTGACACAATTGTTTGAGTGTATCAAAAGATTTTGAACTTAAGGTAATATAGTTATCATAAATATTTCAGTTTATTTTTTGTTTGCTTCCATAATTTTATGTAACTTTACTTAAACATTATAAATATAAAATAGATAAACATTTGCATTTAACTCTCCAATAGAGAGTAGATAATTAATGTAATCCTACTGCTCCTGGCTTCCTTTCTTTGTATTTTTTTTTGAGTCTTCCCTTTATACCCTCCTGCAAAGGAAGTTTTATATTATATGTATTTAAATGTAAAAATCACTAGACATATAAATAGAGAAATCCTTTGAGAGAAAAGAGAAAAATATATAAGTATAAATGACATGCCATCCAATGTTTGATAAGATGGATATATTAAAGTAACCACAACTCTCATTCAACAGCTGAACATTTAGACAAATGTTTAAAATAAACATATAATCTATATGTGTTTAATATATAAGAAACATATAATCTATATACACATATAAACATATAATCTATCACAAAGTAGTAAATGTATGTTCTATGAAAATTCAATGTTAACATTAAAATTTCATGAAAGAGTGTGACACTATATTCAATATATAATGGGGCATTAGTGAAGCAGAAGAGAGTTTAAAAGGAATGTCCAAGGTGGTGAACAGAAAGGACAACAAAATAGGAAACATAGAAAACAGCCTGGAAAACACTTGGGAAAAGATCTAATACTGTGATAGTAATCTTGAAAGAAGAGAGAGTGTGTGAATCATAAGAGATAGGTAAAGGCATAATGGTCATGGGGGGTTGTTTTTAAATACAGTTCTAAAATAAATACTCAAGGATGGTTATGCAACAAGTAGTGAAAATGATATGCAATAGAATAGTGCAATTCCTAAAATTCAAGCCCCAGAACAAGGAACCATTGGAAGAAGCTATAGTAACAACATGGACTACCTTAAACATATGAATAAAAACTAAGACTAATATCTGACTTCAAAAGTAAAATTAAGGAAGAAGAAAGTAGCAAGTGAGTGACTCCATGACTTCATTTCTCCTTAGTTTTCTTTAGTTCCTGGGTCTCTCTCTGTTTTGTGTTCATCTGACATTTACTGCTACATATTTTTGGATCATAAAAATCAGTTTTGAATAGGAAACTTTTCTAATTTTTACCAAGCAAAAAATATTTTATTTTAGTTTTTAATTTGAGCCCAAAATCCAGACCAATTTCTTCTGACTCCTGACAATTCAATGATATGATTAGATTGCATATTTATTCATTTTAGTGGTTGCAAATTTTATGGTTAACCTATATATTCTTTTGAAGCTTTAAGATTTTTCACATTATATATTGGCCTGTAAAAATTTATTCTTTTTTAACTATATGTCAAACATTTTGCTAAGTGGTTAAAAGTGAAAAAAATACATGCTTGCATAGAGATTTACAGATACTTTGGGCATCTGTGTAAATGTGTCCTGTGTGAGAGATAGGCTGTAGAGTTAACTCTGCTGCTTTTCCTATGACTATATGTTTATTAGTATACAAGAAATTGCATATTTGTATTTGTATACAAAAATCATTTATTATAGTTTTAGCCCTTCAGTTATTCTCAGATCTTTATTCTGAGATGCCTACTGATCATATGTAAGTCTCTTGTGTTTATCTGTCTTATTCCTTTATTTTGTGTTTATCTGCATATATATATATATATACATTTATATACATTTTCATTTTCCTGATTTTTCTTTTTGAGTGAAAAATCATTCTAGTGTATATATTATTCATAAAGCTTATTTTATGTTGAGGACTTAATCCAGTATGCAATGTTTATTCCTCCTACTTGTTGACTTGCCCTACCTGCTAATATTTTTTAAAATTTGCTGAATTACTTGTGTGTTTTTACTTTTGTTTTAGTTTCCATTATTACATCATCCATGTCAGGAACCTGAATCCCATGGACTTTGGCTTGTTTCTCCCTTTGTGTTTCCTCTATTGTGTTGATATCAAATGCTTTCTACCTGCAGACAATACCTTACTTGTTAACTCATTGGCTCATACTTTAAAAGAGTATTATCAACGTCCTAATATGACCCAATCGTCTATATGTCAAAAAATCTAACTTCCTATAAAATAAGTGACTTTTTTTTCTCAATGAGCTTCATAGCAAATTGACTCTGGATTTAGATTTTGTGTTACTTTTAATCTACTTATAAAATTGCCAGTTCAGCTGATACTCATTACCGTTTATCTTACTTCGTTGTAGGAACTCATTAGAAACTTGCATTTACAAATGGAGGAGGCACGAACACGATTAAGTGAGCTACAGGAAAAGGAAAAAGCACGGTTGCTAAAATTGCTGCATAATGCAGCTGTAAAAATTCAAGCTAAATACAGAGCATTTGTAACTTACCGAAAATATAGCCCACTCATAAAAGAGCAAATAGAAAATAAGAAAAGGAAAGAACAGGAGTGGAAAGAGAAGGAAGCAAAGATCCGACAGAAGGAGGAAGAAAGAAGAAAAAGAATTGAAGAGGGGCGGAGAATTGAGGAGGAGAGAAAGAAGAAGATGCTCGAAGAAAAAAGGAGGCGGGAAAAGGAATACGAAGAGAAAAAGAACATCCTGAGACAAAAACGAGAGGAACAACCAAACAAGAACAAAATGAGACCAAGGGAAGATGCTCACCATCCGATGGTCATTACCTGTGCTTTAAAGAAGGAGGGCAGTCACACCAAGCCGCTAGCTCTCTCAAATATGTCAAAGGATAATGATGCTATAGCTGATGAATTAGCGAACACCATCTCAAAGGAGCATGAAGATGTTTGTCTGGTTCAGCAGTCAACCAAGAGAGAAAATGTGCATAAACAGCTTGCGTTGACAGAATCACTAGGAGTAATATTGAAACCAAGCCAGGGAATTGTGACAGAATTAAAAACAAATGAAAACTTACTAAAATTAAACATTAATGAAAACTTACCAAAATTAAAAATAAATGAAAAATTACCAAAATTAAACATGTTTGAAAAAAAAGACAATGTACTAAAACTAAAAATGAATGAAAAAGGTGAGAACTTACCAAAGAACCAATGTTCAGAAAAATTGGATAACCAAGAAATTAATTTTGAAAATATAGACCAACAAAATAAATTGAAAAACTCAGACATGAAGGAAAAAGACAATGCGCAGTGCCAAGGCCCAGAACCAAAGCCTCAGACTCAAAATAAGGAAAATGTGGAGCGTGCCACAAAGGAGAGTGTGAGACAAGAAACCCAAATAATGTCTGAATACAGTGAGGAGGTCAATAATGGAGAACAGGATATCATAACAGATAATCAAGAGAGATTGGCTGAAAAGATAGAAAAAACACACACCCCAGAGCAACATGGATCATTGCATGAGGAGAATTATTCTTCAAATATTCCCATGCAAAAAGACCCACTATCACTATTATTAAAACATCCAGAACCTATAGAAAGAAATGTGATGCTAGAAGACAAAGAAATTGATTTAAAATCAAGAGGGGTTGAGGAAATCTTAAAAGATTATATGCTGACTTGCGATTCTCTAGTCATTTCCTCAGATGCCTTGGTGCATACAGAAGACAAGATAAACCGTCAGAGATCTGTCTCAAGCAAACTGGCTCCCAGTGTAGAGGCTGGCGGTCACAGTGCTAATAGCTCCTTAGACACTGAAGAAGGGGAACCTCCTAAAGCTGAAATTAAAGACGTTCCCAAACAATGGAAGCAAGCTAAGGCTGAAAACGAAAGTGTCCTGGCCTGCTCTGTGTCACAGGCAGCCATTTTATCTTCAGTTGAGGAAAGGAGATTAGCTTGGATGAAATCATTTAAACCTTGGTCTGAAATCTTCGAACAAAATCAACTCAAGAAAATCATGAAGAAAAAGAGACTTGTGAAGTGTCCAGCAGATACAATGCCTCCTTTGGATACATCAGCCATTCTTCAGCATGGCCCTTGGAAGACTTTACAGCAGGTATTTATAATCTGGCAATAATATTTTTACGTTGAATAAAAAGTTAATTTAATATAATGTGATTTTGCCTTTCAATGGTTTTATGCGTAAGAAATATGCCTCTTCGTAGATGACATTACTAAAGACACGTTGTCTTGTTTCAGAGGGTTTATATTTTTAAGATCTCAAGTACAATTTTTCAGGACCTTACCCACTTCAGCAGTCTAAAGAGCTTTGATTTATACTTTTCAATGTCTTGAGTCCAGATTCAAGGCCCTGTAGGGACATCTGGAAATTATGGTTGGAATTATACAAAGACACAGTGCTTTTGCTGTTTAGGAGTTTGGTCCAGATTGGGGCAAATACTCTGCCTACATTCATAAGAAAATGGTTACTTCAGTGAAAGAGGTACTAACAGGATGGCAGACCCTAGATTTCCCATGTGGCAATGTTATTTAGCCATATGCCATATAGTTGCAGTATACGGAGGCTGGAAACAGCATAGTTTTCATTAAGTGCTACCAATTTTATTTTATGGAGAACATATCAAACTAACTTGACATAGAAACCTATGTATAAGGAATTTTGATTATTAAATGCTTCAAACAAGTTACAATTTTTATTTAACTGAAGCTTGAAAGTCAAATTTATTTAGGAAAATTTATTTTGGAGGCATGACAACAACATTTTTTATAATTTTAGCTTTAGGAATTAAGTTTATGGCCACCTTCTATCACTTGATTATTAGGATACATTGTACATGGTGAGATCTGACTATCACTGAAGCTAAAAATCAAATTCCAGGCAACTAATGTTAGATATAATCCGGGTAGATATTTAAGATCATAAGAACCCTGGTTCTCAAGAGCCCTTTGGAATTCTATTTTTGTGCTATAGAATATCTAGGAACACTGGGCCCTAAGATTATTTATCACACATGGAAGCTGATTATGCACAGAAGAGAGACATAAGTTCCATCCATCAGTGCAGAGGCAAGCTCCAACATGTGTTAGGGAGAGGCTCCAAATCAAAGCCCTTTTGTGTCTCAGTTGGAGTAGGAGGCCGACTTCCAGCATCATGTACTCAAAACGGAATGGAAGGACAATTACCAGTAATCTGATAGGTGTCACTGGATCCTCACCCTGAGACAAGTAGGACCTGTCTTGGTCTCTATGAGGGTCGTGGTTCTGAAGATTAGCTATCTCAGAGGACACAAGTCCATACATCATAAGGGAGGATGTAGTGTCCTCTTATGTAACAGAGCAAGTCTATAGACAGTAAGCTATTCACAAGTGACCCCAAATCTTCTACAGGGGTCATTAAAATATTTCATCGCTTCATGGCCTTTTATGTCTTCACGTTTATTTAATGAGAAAATTGACAGCCTCTTGCCATGGCACACACACTGACCTAAAACTCATGCATACCTTACTCATATCCCATGTGCTGGGATCACAAGCCTACAGTACTATGAATGCTTGTCCTTTTTATTGCTTTAGGTTGGGCCCTTGTGTATGCCACTCAAGTGTTCTCCAATCAAGCTACCCTCCAGACTACATTCCATTTTTCATATAGACAGTTGCCCAGACAAATCAAAATACTAATAAACAAACAGGGTTTTATTCACTTGGAAGTTTTTCATTTGTCTAATATATTTGACCAATAATTATTGGTGAGCTGAACAGAAAATGGAGCCTTTGTCCCTATAGAACATGAGTAAAGAAATGCTCCATAAATTTTGGCTCCTGTAAATAAGATTCCTGTGTGTTCTGTGAAAGGAAAATAAATTAATTGGGTTTGTTGATTTACTTTCTTTGTATATTCATAATTTACCTATGCTAGCAAAACCCTACAACTTAACTGTATGCCTTGCCCTTTGGTAAGAAAAAAAATGGTTTGAGACAGGGTCTCATAGAATTTCTCAGGTTAGCTTTGAGCTCACTGTGCAGCCTTGGTAGACTAAATGTGTTATGCTCCCGCCTCAACCCTCTGAGCTTGGAATTGCAGGGCTGCACCACCATTTCTGTCTTGTGATGAGTTTTAGAAGAGACATCTCAGTTGAAGAAAATCAGCGTAAGAAACAAGAGTTAGAACTTACCAAGTGAAGTTTCCTCTGTTTCTTAGTCATTGACCATGGCTACCAGCTCTGTGCAGCTACATACAGATCTCTGTGGTTCTTCACTGTTTTTACTTGGATGAAATGTTTCTGAGCCCATTCTTTCTATGGTTTTTCTTTCCCCAAGTTTGTTTCAGACTTTTCATTATGATAACAGTGACCATTACTTGCAAAAGCTACTCTCATGTACATAACTGAGAGCTAGCTACAGGTGACAGTTCTAGTGTGAACTGCTTTGAAAATATAGCTTAAGTTAGAGAAACCAAAGTATTGGTCCTTGTTACTAGCTGGTCTCTTCCCTATCAAGGAGGAAAGTACTGACCTTTTTCCTGGATGTGTCTTCTAGCCAAGCCCTGTTCTTTATTGAGAACTCCTGTCCGTTTCCTCAAAAGGAAATTAGCTTTTTTTTTATATATCTTTTAGAGCGATGCTTTGTCATCTGAGAATCTCCTAAAATGTGAACTAGGTCTTTTGATTAATTGATTGAGCAAATATTATCTATTATTCGAGCCTCTGTACTGATGGCTTAGCACTAGTAGATAGGCTGATTTGATTAACTGTGGTCCCCAGGACTCTCTCATACTCTCTGTCACTAAATCTACTGACTCAAACTATGTTTTTCTTTCAAGTTTCAAATGTATTTTATAAGAGTGAAAAATATGGCTTAATGTGTCATGAAAACACTGAGATACTACAAAATACTATTTTTATTTCCAGAAAGTTTCTGTAATTTTTTCTGATTGACAAGTAGTTTATCAAAGTGTTTTATTCGTCCACTGTAACTTTCCTACTTTGATTCTCTGGTCATTTAGCTTCACATATCTGTGCCTAGCCTGACCATGAACATCACCTTTGGAAGGTTTTTTTTCTTTTAAAGTGATGGGGGGTAAAGGTTAAACATAAGGATAATTCCTAATTAAATCTCTAAAAGATTATAGCAGTCTTAAGTAATATATATATATATCCACACACATATAAACTTTATATATATATATATTTGAGAAAATATGTGATTAAATGAAAAATATTAATAATTATGAAGACAATGAATTAGTCATAGGTTCCATAGATGGAACAGTTCATTCTCTGACCACAAGGTTTGAGACACAAAGCTTTCAAATATGTGTTTATACTGTTCATAATGGGAAAAGAAAATATGACTGCTATAAATATATTTAAGTTTTGCTACAAGTTGAAACAATTTACTTTTTTAAATTTTAGAGCCATTTAGTCAAACTCCCTTATGCTCCAACAGATGTTTTTTTAAGCTGATTAAACAGTAATGGGCACATATGATTAATAATTCTATATTTACCTGAATTTGAAGGATTTAAAGTATGTAATTTCTCTAATGAATATATCAAACAATGAATATGAACACTTATTTTGATGTCATAAGTTTAGAAAATTTTAGGCTGGGGTATAGGATAGATTGCTATATCTTAGAATTTTTTTTAATGTTCAAAAAAGTAGAAGGTATATTGTTGAAATCCCCATAACAAGGTGCCAACATAACTTTTATTCATAAATTGTAATGAAATGAAACCACAGAAATTAGAGAGCTTACCCCTCATAAGTAAGTAAAATCTGATTGTGACTATATAGTTTACTGAAATAGGCATGTTATCATATAAGGAAGAATAATAGTGTCACGGCCAATCTACCTTCATTATTACATAGCTTTCTGTAATTGTCAAATTTTGAGTTATTCAATTCTGAGTCTAATTGTTTTCATTTTCTGGTGCATGACCAACTTTCTAATTATAGAATTTATCTGTTTGCGTTCAAACTCAATAAGAAGTGCATTTACCATTGTCATTTAAGTGGATGATATATTTTCATTCCTAAAATTTGAAAGATAATTGTTTGCATGGATTGCTTTTTATAATGAATACTCAGTATACTCTGAGATGATTATGAATATAGAATCTTTATTTACCTAAGTGTAAGAAATATTTTATTACTTTTGTTGGTTAAGCAAGAAATGGGCCAAATGTTGTATCTCCATCAATATTTGTCCCTGTCAGATCCAGGAATCTCAACTCTACTGTTAGACACACAGCATAGACCTTTATGCTATAGTGTGCAAAGAAAAGTATTTCAAAGCCTGCAAACAACAAAAATTTGCTAAAAATAAAGGAGAAACTTAATAAGGGATTGCCACATTGCTTTCATGTTTACCTTTCAACTTGAATTGATTGTGAATGATTGCATGAGTTATCTTGCCATGTTACAAGAAAATGAGACCAGATAGGTAGAATGAAATTGAGTTCTTAAAAAAAAAAGGTAGGATTCTACATATACAATTACTTAGAAGAATTTTTGAGAACCCTACAAGGCTAATCTATATTGTGCTGTTCCACAGTGTCGCTCATTACAGTCTCTTTGAAATCTCTAGGTCACAGTCATTACATTTCAGGATTTGCCCAGCTGTAGCCTCTCTACACTGGCAGAGTGCACAAATCTTCAGCTTCTGGCCCTCCGGCGCTGTGGCTTAACTTCTCTGCATGGCCTGAACAGCTGCAAAAACCTTAAATACATTGATGCGCAGGCAAGTTGCTTGTTTTTATCATTTGCCATACAATAGATACTACCTAGCTGCATGTTTAGATTTCAGATATGATGATTTTGAAGAAGCAATAAAATAGCTTGATGCATGAGGTTTAAAGCAAGCACCATGGCCCTAAGGGGACTGAGTAGATAGGCTGAGGATATTCTGAGCCAGTAATGAGTGGTTTTGTTTTTTTAAATGTTGTGGTGACTGTAGCAAATGACAACATTCTTTACATTCTTTGGAATAATATTATAAAAGCATCATGTGATTTCTTGTGATTCTGCAGCCAAGCCTGGCTGAACATTTTATACCATGTAACTTAGTCTCTTGTATAATTATCACATATTAGCTGGGTTGAGAATATCCAAAAATCCTACTTTTTTTTTTTTGGCTATTGATAAGGAGGTCTCAAAGGTTAGACTATTTTGTAACTGTTAGGAGTTCTTTGTTTCCAAGAGTGGGCGTTCATCCAGTTAAGTGTCAGTATTCAAGTTCACATCAAGTGCCTATGTCACCCAGTGTTTCATTGTCTGAGCTGTGAGATCATGTGGGAAGGAACCACATGTGTGCTGATACTGGATTGGCTGATTTCTAAGAGATTTTCCAACTCATGTTCCTTCACAATCTGCCACCCAGTGTCTTCTTTATGATTAGAAAATAGGCTCACATCCCAAAGACCCAGAATCTCATTATTTACGCCATTAGTTCATAAACTTTGCATGGTGGACGTTCAGCTTCTCCAGGCCCTTTCTCAGATACCTTTATGAAAGCATGGTCCTTACAAGTCAGAGAGATGCACAATAAAGGGGAAGATCCCTCCCCCCCATCCACTCAGGAATCATGGTGAGAATGGGCTCAGTTAATCACCACAACCTTTCCCATCTGAAAACACAAACAACACAACATAATTCCACTGTGCTTATTTAGGTTGCTCAAATATTTTGTTGTTTTATCTTCTGTATTTTTAAAGACTGTTAAGCCAATGTAAAAATAGCTACTTCTTTGTGTATTAATTTTTCTTCTTCAGAGTATAGTTATTTCCATGATCAATTTAGAAATTAGAAACTTATGTGTTGATTTAACATCGTATCTCAACCTTAATATTTCGAAAGGATTAAATATTATATTGATAAAATATTGAACTAAAATTATTATATTTGCTCTTTCTCTGCTTTAGGAAAACCACATTGAGACTATCAATTGTGAAAATCTGGAAAACCTCTGTGTCCTTCTTCTTAATCATAACCTGCTGACGTCTATTCATGGTTTAGATGGATGCACGAGTATACAAAACCTCGAACTTTCACATAACAAAATCACTCGAATCAGTAAGATCAATTTTTATATTTCAGCACTTATTTTGCATAATTGTATTTTTTTCATTCATTCATTCATTCATTCATTCATTCATTCATTCATTCATTCATTCATTCATTCATTCATTCATTTTCAAATTAGCCTCTCCCAGAGCCAGGGCGATGTAACAGTTGGTAAAGTGTTGACCGGCAGACATGAACACCTTAGTCTGATCTCCAGAGCCCCTGTAAACAATCCTGGGAAGATGTGAGGGAGATGCTCAAGGGTTAAAATGCTTGCAGTTCAGTTTTAGGATTGAGGTTGGGTCAGAGAACCCATGTAAATACTGCATGAGTATGGGAACCTACTTGTAATCCCAGTCACTGAAGGAGGGGATAAAGAATCCTCAGTACAAGGTGTCTTGTAAGGTTAGATTTATCAGTAAGTTCTGGCCTTAATAGAGATTCTCTCTCAATGAATGGGGGGGTGAGGAAGCAATGCTAGATCATTCCTTCAACAACCACCTCAGGCCTTCACATGCACAGGTACCATATGTATTTTAACATGCATACAACTTGCATACTATATACACATATATGCACACCCATAAATACACATGAGAAGCAAAAACAAATCAGGCTTGAGAGTATACATTCATAATCTCAGTTGTAAGGAAGTAAAGACACTCTGATTCTTGAACCAACCTGTCCTCATTACATTAGTGAAATAGTGAATTCTGGTGCAATGATCATAATATATATCATAAATATATATTATATATAATATAATATATAATATATATCATAAATATATAAACACACACACATTAGACCACTCTCTCTGATTTGCATATTTTGCTATTTTTACACCTATTTCATCTAGATTATAAAAATGACATTATTTTAATGTATGTTAAAAACAACACAACCCCTACGTCCTAAATGAGTAGCCATTAGTCGTCTCTGAAGTTAGGATATTCCTTTCTTTGTTTTTGTCCTTATAGAGGTGAATTAAACTCCATTGGGGAATTTAAAACTTGCTCCTATGGCCTAATTTTATTGTTCCTGTACTTGCCACACTTCTCAGCATTTGAAAGTAAATATTTTCCTATTTACTTGCTTGTTCCTATTAACTTGTTTTTTACTAAATAGATCACTTGAACTGACTGACTCCACTTTCGCTGAGGCTGCTAACCTCACATGACACAGTGTATTAGGGGAAATTTCCAATGAGGCTCCCGGTACCTTATAAATAAGTGTTCATAGTTGTGTATCTGAAGCTCTGTATTTCATGCTTTCTAATCCATCCAGCTGAAGAGATAAACATTTAATTTTATTATTTGTTTTTTTGCAAATTTAACATCAGGTACTGAGGGATCCTTGTAGGGACTGAACACTTAAGGTTTGTAAAAAGTTTGGGAACTTGATGAAAGTTTGACTCTGATAGCTCTATAAATAGCTAAATGTCTGCTTCATCCTCATAGATATCACCTTACCTCCTCTTCCATCCTAGTCACTATTAATCCTGACTGACATAGACATATCTGGTGGGAGTGTAGGATGTATTTAGTGGGAGTGCAGTATGTATTTAGTGGGAGTGGAGTATGTTGAGGAGATAAGTCAGCCCTCTGTCCATGCAGGTCAGGTTCTACTGAGATTTCGCAACATTCCTTCTGTGCATTTGCTTATATCTGCTTTTTCTTCCTTCGATGGGGGAAAACTTAAAACATTTGTGAAAATAAAATAATACAACAAAACTTGGCATGTCTATTACATATTTTCAGTGCTTGCCTGAGTTTTCCTTATTTCTGTTTTAGTTTTTAAAAGAATCCTTGAATGTAATTCTGGGTTTATCCTTAAATGTAATTCTTCACGTTTGAAGAAACAGTTTCTGGGAATGGAATGTCTTTTTTTACTTAAACACAGAGTATTGTTGCACCTGGTAAGCCTAGTAATGAATGATTCCTTGCAGGAACCAATAACACGTGATCCTATATTCTTATTTTCTCAAAAGCATCACATTTATTTGAATAATAGCATGGATCATAAACATTTTTCATTTACCACAATCTTGAAGTCCTTTATCTATAGCAATCCTCTTAGTTGCTATGCTCATGCATTTTTTTGTGGCAAAACATAATATGGCATAATCCCCCTGGCTTTGTACATGTGCTTCCCTTGTGGCGTCAATAAAATTACTCCCCCAAGCCAGGTAGAAGGGTTTGATCAACTTGGATTTCAGCTGCATTGACAAGACTTCTTTACAGATACTGTTCTGTCATCTGCCTAGTCCTGGGGTAGGGTCTTTCCTGCTATGCTGTCAACCTACCAGGAAATACATTATGAAAAATCATTGAATCGCCCTTCCCCAGTAGCTATCCAATGTCAATAGCTCCACAGCTGGTTCTGGCATTTCATGCTCACCTTCCCCATCTGTGTGTGATTTTTGTTTGGGTTTGAGCTTGTGCAGGCCTTGTGCATACTGTTGCAATCATCGTTTCTATGTGCAGCTGCCCTGTTGTTTCTGAAAAATACTATTTCCTTTATGTTATCTCCTACCCTTGGCTCTTACAGTCTTTCTGGCTCCTGTAGTAATAGGGGGAGCAGACCCTGCTTTTCGTCCAGCCCAGCTCCCGCACGGCTAGCTTATAC